>BQNB010003455.1:0-114839 GCA_026074375.1 Tanacetum coccineum | reverse complement strand
TTTTCTGATTTTCTGATCTTGTATTTTCTATATATATACCTGTTGTCCTCAGCATTGCTATGTGAAGGTGGAATAGTAATCCCATCAGAAGTCATTTGATGAAGAACGAGGCCTGAACTGATGTGAACAGACGTCATCTCCATGAAGACCGAGGCTTGATCTGCTGCGATCAAACGTCTTTTGAACATTGAGGAACGGGGCCTGAAGTGTTATTTTCAGCAGACGCCATATGACATTGACGACCGAGGCTTGAACTTCTGTGTTCAAACGTCATTGTGTGATCATCAGATCAAAATTCCTTGAAGCCCTGTTTTCTGAGATATCTTTCTTTTTAGCAACCAAACTCTGAGTCCTTCCTCTGTAGGATTGAACGATGTACCTGTACTTAAGAGAGTACCTGCACTGACATTAAGAGCTTGTTCACTTTCACATTGGTTAGGGATATCTGCATTTGAACCATTTGGGGGTTCACTTTCAACCTTTGTTGTGCTAGAGGCGAATGTCTTTCCTGTTGGATCCCATCTAAGACAAACATCTAGGACTTGTTGTATTCTCATGCACAGTGGTAGTCTTTTTGATTGAAAACCTATGTCCTTTTGGGATTTGTCTTTTTGGTTTCGTTGCAACCCTTATTTGCTCTACGGGTTTGTTTCTGTTTGTTGTCTTATTGGATGGAACCTTAGCACGCGAGTTGACTTCTTTCAGGAATTTTATTACACAAGCGTCATGATTGGCATTAAAGACACATTTCTGACATGTCGAGCAAACAAAATGTTTGGAGTCAGAAAAATTTCTAGGGATCCTAGAGTGTTCATGTGTCTTTTTCTTAGCTTCCTCTAGGTAGTGATTATGAACAATGTCGTTTGAGCTATACCTAGATGAGCTTGGTGCAATCATGTGATGAGGTTTTGCAGGGGCAGATTCTCTTCTCCTTGTCAAGTTGCTTTGGTAGTTGATTATGTACATGAACTTTGTGCCCTGTGAAAGTCTCTAGATCTTGACCAAAGAGTGTCGCAAATGCGCGTTTGAATCCACATCGGTTCGAGTTCCTTTTAAGTCGTTGTTTGAAAGAAACTTGAGGTCTTTTTCTTCGTCTTGGGCTGTGTTGGTGTGGTGAATGAATTTGTTGAAAACGATACCAAGCAACTTTCTTGTGTTTTGTCTGATTTAGTTTGCATTGTTGTTTTTCCGAATATGAACACGAAGATAAGTTATCTTTATTTTCCATTTTATCGTGAAATTATGATGTGTGAAAATTTTGTTGGATCTTTACGTGGATATGATCGTGTATGGAAGGTGTGGTTGTGTAAGCAATTCACGTTCATGGGATTTTACACGTCTTGATTTAAATCGAATAAATGATTTTAACGGGATTTTACAAATCTCCAATAGAAAACCGTGAAATGATTTGATCGGATTCATGCGGCCAATGATTTAATTGTCTAAAAACAGATAATTTTCTGGCTAGGGTTTTACAGCTGTTTTGTTATAATTAGGCTCACCCAAAATGAAACGGCCTAAAAATCAAGATGGGCCAGTGAGCTAGTACAAAAAAAGTCTAGCACCAAATTCCAAAAAACTGAAAAAAATGTCAATAAATCATAGTAAACGAGTTTGTTTTGAGGCTTCGGAAAATCCTTTCACAATAAGGTGGTTTTCAAAGTAATCCGTCAGTTTTTCTCTTTCGATTTGAGAGGTCACGGGTCCGTGTATACGGGGACTTACGGATTCAAAAGTTTGGCTGTTTTACTGAAACCCTTTTTTTCAACACGATTTCTTAACAATACGCAGTGCGAATCTTTAACCAAACGCCGTAGAGGACGTTTGAATCAAAACGCTAATGAACTTTATCAAAACGCAGTGGTTGAGATTTGGTCAAAACGCAATGAAATTTAAGCAAAACGCAACGGTCAAAACGCAATGGTCAAAACGCAATGGTCAAAACGCAATGGTCAAAACGCAATGGTCAAAACGCAATGGTCAAAAAAAATGCTAATGGTCAATAAACCGAAATGGAATCTCAAAACCGTACAATAGGTCAATACGCAATAATGGTCTCAAAACGCTCAATGGTCAAAACTGCCAGTATACACAAACAATAAAGTCAAATATAGTATTCAAAATTATCCAAAACGCAACTCTCTCAAGGAGTCAAAAAAAATTCTAAGATAATAGGGTTTTTGAATTAATTTGTATACTATAGAAAAATTATCTTACTATACCACCAAACGCAATGATTGGGTTTAATGCGCATTCACTGTTTTTATAAAAAATCCAAAAAACGCAATAAGAAGAAAATCCAAAACGCAAACATAGAAGAAAATCAAAATCGAGCACCCCCAAAGAAGAAAATCAAACGCAACCGATTTGCCAGAGCGTCAAAAGCAACACACGATAAATACGATTTTTCCACCAAAAATCGCCTTTTAATCACCCGTTTTGGACCTTTTAAACTTGATTCTCTTGCACAATTAGCTACCTTATGCCTAGTCTTTGCTTAATAACATAAACATTCACACATCTACGCACAAAATAATTCGGGTTTGATTTCTTTCTTATGAATTTTTTTGACCACGAAATTTGATCTTGTTTAACACACGAATTCATACCATGACATCCACACGTAGCTCTGATGCCAATTGTAGGATCCCGTTAAACACCTTCGAACATACAATCGATCACGAAATCGGAACTAGAAATGAGAAAGAGAGAGTTGTTCTAGAGAGAGAAACTAGAGAGAGAATTGAGAGAGAAAAGGAAAAGATATTTTTAGATATTTTGAACAACTTTCAACAACTAACTTTTCCAAGTGGAAAAAAGTTCCCTTATTATACCACGAACAAATTTAATGTGCATAAATTGCGAATATACCGAGGGGGCGTATGTGTGCGAGATATTTAAACTAGGACACGGGCTCGGTTTGCTTGGGATTTAAGCCCGAAAACTTATACATATTAGATTAAACTATGAGCACGGATGCCTATCGTCTTGAACTCCCAGAGAGGTTGAGTAGAGTTCATAGTACGTTTCACGTCTTGAAATTGAAGAAATGCATGGCTGACGAACCACTCGCTATATCGTTGGATGAGATCCAAGTCGACGACAAACTATATTTCGTCGAAGAACCTGTCGAAATCATGGACCATGAGGTCAAGCGTCTAAAGCAGAGTCGTATTCCAATCATTAAGGTACGCTGGAACTACAGGAGAGGTCCTGAGTTCACCTGGGAGCGTGAAGAACAAATGAAAAAGAAGTACCCCCATCTTTTCCCGAATTCTGCACCGGTGGCAGATACCACGTCATGAGCTTTGGGGACAAAGCTCTTCTAACGGGGAAAGAATGTGACACCCCGAGAATTTCCGTCCAATAATTTAGCCTTTTCCGTTTAGCAATTTAAAATTTTGAAGTTTTGTTTAATATTTACGTGAAACCGGGAAGTATTACCGCTTTTATCTGAGAATCGTCTCCGGGAGCGAACCGGGATGCCTAACGTTGTAGTATTTTGGCAAAAGCCATGTTTTTTTTACATTTTATGGCAATATTTAAAATTTTATAATTTTCGGTGATACCATTATTCGTTTCGTTACTTGCGTTAATTGTGGTTTACTTATAACATGAGCTTTTGCATGCAAGACTTGGAAATTAAATCAATTGGGAAGCACTAGCAAAATAAAATAAAGAAAGTTAGTTGGTCCCCCCTCCCCTTGTCTTGTTCGGTACAAACAAATACCCTTATCACCCTTGGTGAGCAAGTCTGAATTCAAAATCAATAAGACAAGCCTTGATCACATGATTTGTTATAACTTGGATTTGATCGGAGGATCAAATTGGTCCCCTCCCCCTTCTTGTCTCTTGTAAACGAAACATACACACACACATTTAGTGTGTGGAGTAAACTTGTATTATTTAACCCACTATACTTCCATTATCTCATTCATAACACACACACACACACTAAAAATTTGGTTTTTTCTCTTCTTCTTCTTGCCTTCTTTTGTTCGAACCACCCAAGACACACACACACATTCATAATTTTTCATCTTTGATCAAAAACACTTGAAGATTCATTGAAGGTTTGATCATTTGTATCATCCGGGTATTAATTAAACAACATTTGGGTTGTTCTAATCTCATTCTTCCTTCTAAAAACCTTCCAACTTTGTAAGTCTTCAAATTTTTAAATAACTTGTACTTTCATAATTCTCATGATGCATACATGCTAGTTGTACAACTTATTTTGTGAAAAACAAGATTTTAAAACTACATAAACCCTAAAAGGGTGTACTTATGGTTCGAAATATATGTAAAGAAATATAAGGAAATCTTAGTTTTGTGATCGTGGTTATTTTCATATAATAATATTTGTACTTTTGAGCTTATTATATTCGGCTTATATTTGTGAGCTTATTTGATTATTTTGAGCTTATTAGGGCTTATATATGGTTCGGCCAAACTAGAAAAGAAAGAAGAAATATTTGTTTAGCTTATTTTGATTTGACTTATATTTTATTAGCTTATTTTCTAGCTTATTTGGAAAGGACAAACGATAAACTTATTCGGCTTAATAAATAAGCTCGAATATACTTTATTAGGGCTCATAGCCGCGTCCCACATACAAGGCCAACACCATGAGCTTATTTTTGAGCTTATATGGTTCGGCTTATGATACTTGGCTTATTGTGAGCTTATTGATAGCTTATTTTTAGGTCACGTGTTTATTGCTTAATGTTTTGCTTATCGGATTAAATGGATAAGTAAAACTACATTTTCGGACTTAACGGGCCAAGGCCCAACATAAATACAAAACACCAAGGCGTAAAGCTACGGTGTAGCTTATTGGATAAGTTCGCGAATAGCTTATTTAATAGTATACGATTTAGATGCGTTACGTTTAATTATTTTTAAACGTTGGACGTTGCAAATAATAATGGATTTGATGATGTATAATTTGTAAGTATGAAAAGTGGATTGAAAGTGGTTTGAAAATGGTTTTAAATAAAGTCTAAGACTTTGGAAAAACGTGTAAACACGAACGGGTCATGCCGAAATTTTTATAAATTACTATACTTAGTAAATACTAGAAAACGTACATGGTAAAATGACGAAGAATTTAAATTAAGTGACGAACAATAAATATATATATATAATATATATTATATATATATATATATATATATATATATATATATATATATATATATATGTACGTATATATATTAATATATGTATATAGTGGCATTTTCTTTGCAGAACCACTTTTTTGTACAGAACCTACAGAACTAGCCTTTTACTCCTAATAATGCATGATGTACATAATATCAATGCAATATGGCATTTTTGTAAATATCTACTACTTATTTTAAAAAAAGAAATTAATACATATATACATATAGTGGCATTTTCTTTACAGAACCACTTTTTTATACAGAACCTACAGAACCAGCCTTTTTACTACTAATAATGCATGATGTACATCATATCTATGCAAGATGGCATTTTTGTAAATATATACTACTTATTTTAGAAAATGAAAATAAAGAAAGGGCAAATCAGGTATTTGTATTTGTTCCTAAAAAAGTGGCAGAAACTAAATATTGATATATATCCCTGTAAACCTAGATCTCACCCAAAACCAACAACCGCCTCTCTTCGTCACCAAAAAGAATCGGGATCCTTTTCTCATTTCATTTTCTCGGTCGACACTTCAAGATCGGAAAACCGCCATCATAATTCTTTAATACATATTTCAATAGAGATTTAAGATTTGTTGATAAATAAAGGTTATTAAATTGTTCGTATTCATAGGTGTTTGGGGAAACTTTCTGTTAACCTGAGATATGACGGTCAAAGGCGGGTGACGGTGAGGTTTGATGTCTTTAGTGCATTTTTATGTTACTGTCGTTACCGGATGTATATGTTTTTTTGGAATTGATTATTACTTGAGTTTCTTTCAAGTTCAGGTGCATCTATTGTTATGTGAGCTATTCAAAAATTTCTCCCTTGTTATGTTCTCAGATCTATCATCGGTATGATGTTACATAATTGTTTTTGTTAAAAAAAAAAATTGAACGGCTATTGTTTTTGTTAATTAGATTGTGTTTATGATCGAGTTTGATGATTGTTTTGTGTATTAAATTTGTTAATGTGACTTGACTAACTGTATTTTGATCTATACGGGTTTGTACATATTTAAAATCTAAAATAAAACAGTAGAGATGGTGTTAGTTATATAATGAGTTGCTTGTTTTTTACCAATTTTTTATGAGCTTTTGATATATTTGTTGAAATATGTTCACACCATCTGCTATTATGATATTTTGTGGATTATGAGTAACTCATGGTATTTGAGTCTATGAGAGATTGACATCGTAGTATAGTAAAGTTCCAACACTAGTTTGTTCACTACTATATGATTGTTGCTAGTTTGTGGTATAATTTGTTGTTAAGGTTGTTAATGTGTTTTGAATGATGTTTGGAAGGTTTTAGTTTGGTGTGATCAGTCGTTGATGATATAATATTGGTTCGATTATATGCGAATGGTAGTTGAAAGATAACAAGGCTACACAGATGGAGCTTATTAGGTCCAAGTACCGTTTACCTATATGCAATTGTATATGCGATTAGTATATCTATGTTGGTTGTTATTGGTTGGAGGCTGTATTGATGCTTAATTAGTATATTTATTGAAAAAATTGTTATAGAAACACACGGTTGTGCACATATGTTTTTACGGTTGTGCACATATGTTTTTATGGTTTATAAAGTTTAAACTCAATGGAGTGCATATGTGTTTTCGTTGCTTAGAGTTTGATTTTTATGGTCTTTCCCAGCTCATGCAAGATAGCTAACATTATTTATTTTTTATTATACGCTGAGCATGCTCATGTTACTTTGTCGTGTTAATTTAATTCTCATAGTATATGTTTAAATGAAATAATGTTTAGTAATTTATGTGTGTCTTGGTTGATTAAAGTTTAACTAGCTATTTTTTTGTTTTTATATATTTGTCGCAGTCGGGATGTGTATCATAGGAACGACGGTGTGTGATGAAGATGATCTACGAATGCACTTGTTTTTTAGAAGGCGTGCACATATGTTCTCGAAAGGCGTGCACATATGTTTTCTTGCAAGGGTACTCATATGTTCTAATGAATTTGAGAGAGAAAGTGAAACGTGCACATATGCTTTTCGAAGAGTGCACACATGTTTTTGAATAACATGGATATAATTGGATTTATATTTCTAATGTATTTCATTTGATATCAAATTTTGTTTATGTATTTATGTTTTTGGTTTGTTATTTGTATTTGAAATGTATTTCATTTGATATCAATTTTTGTCTATATTTTATGTTATAAATTTTGATGATTAAAAAATGTGCACAAGAAACATATGTGTAATTATCATATTAAGTTAAAAATGTATACTAGAAACATAGAATTTACAATATTAAAAAATATATATATGCACTCATCTTTTGAAAACAGTATATACTAAAAAAATATATAAAATAAAATGAAATAAATCAATTCCAAAAATTAAAAGGTTTTTAAAAAAATCTTTTTTTAATAAAAAAATTCAAAAAAAAGTCAAAATGTGTTTTGACTATTATACCTTTTTGAATTAAATAAAAAAAGTAATGATACTAAATTCTAATTGGTTTAAAGTGGTTCTGTAGGTTCTGTACAAAAAAATAATTATGCAAAGAACGCTCTCATATATATATATAGGATAAAGATCAAATAAAAAGACAAATATTCGTGGGAAGGATAAAAAAAATTATTTTTTTAAAACATTCTCAAAAAATTCTGAAAAAATTCCACAAAATTGTGTATGTTGGTGCATGAAAAAGTTGTAAAGGAAGTTTTTCTAAAAGTGGATAGTTTTGCCGAAAAAAAATTATTAAAAAAACGTTTTTCTAAAAGTTGATAGTTTTGCAAAAAAAAATTATGAAAAAAAAAGTTTTGTGCATTTAAATCGATTTTTTTGTGCGATCAAAAAAATTCGTTTTGTACTCAAAATTCGTTTTTGTACCCAACTTTTTTTGACTTTTTGCATCAAAATTTTATTGCGCATCAAACTATAAAAAGTTGAAAATTTTGTGCATTAAAATTTATTTTTTTGTGCATTAAAGAAACGTATAAAAACTCAAAATTAGAAAAACTTCTTTTACAAAAGTTTTATGCACCAACATACCTGATTTTATTAAATTTTTTTAGAATTTTTCGAGAACTTTTTTAAAAAAATTTCTTTTTTATCCTTCTCACGGATATTTGTCTTTTTATTTTAACATTCCTCATCAATTATGATGGAAATGATTTTCACACAAATTATAAAGGACCCAACTCCTCAAAGAAATCAAATCTCCACTGTTTTTATTTCTCTGCCAACCAAACAAAGGAAATCAAATCATTCCCATTTCTTTATCTTGATCTCCTTGTACCAAACATGCCGTTACATGTAATTATCTAATTTCTATTTCATGTGTGTTGTTTCATTGCAAATGCAGGACTGTCTTGCCAGGACATAGAAAAAATTCATGTGGAAAGTGAGTGGAAATGTTAGGTGACAATGATGTTTCCTGGGCCAATACTCGTTTCTTTATTTCATTATCGAGATCCTTTTCATGTTGTCAATCATTTTTTGTTTTGGAGCATATGGACTAATGCACCAACATTAGTTGTAACAAGCGCGTTACACGCGCGTTGTTGCGAGACGTTAATTTTTCGAGTGTTGTTGCGGGACATTAATTTTATTTATTTATTTTATTCTGTGTGGGTTTATTTTTTGGGTCTTATGTTTAATAGTTTATTTTTTTCTTATATGGGCTTATGTGTTGGGCCTCATGTTTAAAGGGTTTTTTTTTTTGGCTATATGAGTTTTTTTTAATATAATTTTATGGGATTACGTGTGCCTTAAATGACAATCGCGCGCTACTGCAGGGCGTTTATGTCATGCGCGTTGTTGCGGGGCGTTAAAATTTTATTTATTTATTTATTTATTTTTAGTGCCGATTTATTTTTTCGGTCTCATGTCTAATAATTTGTTGTTTTTTATATGGGTTTATGTGTTGGGCCTCATGTTTAAAGGTTTGTTTTTTTGGCTATATGTTTTTTTAATATAATTTTATAGGATCTGGGTAAATATGTGTCATATATTTGGGCTTGTTGTTTTTAGTGGCGTAAAACGACACCGTTTAATGCAATCTAGAGTTGTACGTTTGTGACCCTGTCGATTATTTTAAAGTTATTAGGTATCGAAGATTTTTCCACGAGTATTTTTTTATCTGAATAAATCGGTACTTTTCTAATATTTTTTTCTCCCCCTATTTTGTGCTAAACACAATTTTAAAAAAAAAAAACCTAGTCCTATATTGAGCCCCCACCCACGAGCTCCAAAGTTGAGGAGTCCCAAAATAACTGGTCCCAAAGTGGAGAGATTTGATGATTGAGCCCGAACAAAAAAGGGTAGTGGGAGCCCAACAAAAATGTACTAAATGAGCCGGCTAAAACGACGGCGTTTCAACCGCCCTTTTATATATAATTAGGAGGTGATCCACAACTACATATGCATCTGCATGTTGTACTGTGTGCATCAACATGTGTACTTTAGTGGTAGATGGCTAAAAAAATGTGTGTACAAATCACCTCCCGCTGTAATTTATTGTTAGGTCGTTTTTAGATAGAGGAGAACCAGTTTAAAACTAGTATGGGGTTTCGACATATAATACAACACCGGATATTAGGATGTGCAATATGAGCCACTGCATAAAACTCAAGGGAACCAAAATTTTGTTTAGATATATTATGGTTATGCCCGACTCCTAGGTTTTTTACTTTTATTTAGGGATGTTCATTGTTCGGGTAATATTCAAATAAATTAAAAACCGAAATTGAACCGAAACTGAGAAAAATGAACCGAACTTACAATCTAAACGAGTTTGTCAAAACCGAACTGAACCAAATTAAATATATGGTTTGGATATAGTTTTGGCAAAATGAAAACCGAACCGAACCGAAAACCTAGTTCACATATATATGTATAAAGAACATTCAAACTCTTTCCTAGTATAAATATAAGACTTGTTAAGTTTGAATTTTTTTATGCTAAAAATTAATATAATTGAATGAATAAATAATTAAAAATATGTAATTCGGGTAGGTTTCGATTATTGAAAGGTTGTGTATTTTCTGTGTCATAATGAGTTACTATGATATGTTTATATAAGCTAGATAATGAGCCTACACATAATACAAAGATAAATATGCCTTTGGGCTATGAAGACTAATCCGCTAACACCCCCCCGCAGTTTGAGCGGGAGAGGAACGAACACTCAAGCTGTCACGAAACTCATCAAATAAAGCCGTAGGTAGACCTTTGGTGAAGATATCCGCATACTGGTAACGAGAAGGGACATGAAGAACCCGTATGTGACCAATGGTAACCAAGTCACGAACAAAGTGAATGTCAATCTCAATATGCTTCGTGCGCTGATGTTGCACGGGATTAGAAGAGAGATAGACAACACTCACGTTATCACAATAAACAATAGTAGCTGTAGACAGTGGTGTATGAAGCTCACGTAAAAGATTGCGCAACCAGCAAGTCTCGGCCACTGCATTGGCAACACCCCGATACTCTGCCTCCGCACTAGATCGAGAAAGAGTAAACTGTCGTTTGGAAGACCAAGATAAAAGATTGTTGCCAAGAAACACACAATAGCCAGAAGTAGAGCGCCGTGTAGTGGGACATCCAGCCCAATCCGCATCTGAATAAGCAACTAAAGAGGATGTCGTAGATGAATAAAGCTGTAAACCAGAAGTCAATGTACCACGGACATATCGCAAGATCCGCTTGAGAGCAGAGAAATGAGGCTCTCGAGGATCATGCATAAAGAGACAAACCTGCTGAACGGCATAAGAGATGTCAGGCCGTGTAAAGGTCAAATACTGTAGAGCCCCTGCAAGCCTGCGATATAGTGTAGGATCAGAAACAGGATCACCAGCAGCAGCAAGCTTGGAATCCGTGTCAACAGGAGTACGACACGGATTACAAGTAAGCATACCAGCTCGCTCAAGTACCTCTGTGGCATACTTCTGTTGAGATAAAAACATCCCAGAAGTATTACGAGTCACGGAAACACCCAGAAAGTAATTAAGCGGGCCCAAGTCAGTCATAGAAAATTCCGCATGAAGGGAAGCAATGATGCGCTGAAGCAAAGCTGTAGAAGATGCAGTCAAAACAATATCATCGACATATAATAGCAAGTAGGCAGTATCGGACCCCTGTCTGTAAATAAAAAGTGATGAGTCACATCGACTGTGGAGAAAACCAACCCGAGCAGCATAGGCTGCAAATCGCTGAAACCAGGCCCGAGGGGCCTGTTTAAGCCCATAAAGTGATCGTTGTAAAAGGCAAACATGATCAGGATGCCGCGGATCTCGAAAACCAGGAGGTTGATGCATGTAGACAGTCTCAGATAACGATCCATGCAAAAAGGCATTCTTGACATCGAGCTGATGAACTGGCCAATGTCGAGAAATAGCAAGACTGAGCACCGTACGAATAGTGGCCGGTTTAACAACCGGACTAAAAGTCTCATCCACGTCAATACCTACAATTTGAGTGCTGCCATTCGCCACAAGGCGAGCCTTGTAGCGATTAAGACTGCCATCTGCATTATGCTTGTGCCGAAAGAGCCACAAGGAACGAACAATGTTCGCGTCCGGTGGTCTAGGGACAAGAACCCAAGTATTATTTTTAATTAAAGCATTATATTCATCAAGCATAGCACGATACCAATTTGGGTCACGAAACGCATTTGAATACGACTTAGGAATAGGGGAAATGGTGGAGACATTTAAAGTGTAACGTTGAGTGGGGCGATTAGTCCCGACACGATAGCGAGTGACCATGGAGTGAGTCGAGGCGGGATTGGGGTTGGTGTTTGTGGTAACCGCAGGTATAGAGTGAGTTGAAGCGGGTTGTGAGGGGGAGTTTTGGTTGAGTTGCGAATTTGGTAGTGGGCCGTGTATAGTGGGTTGGGTAGGAGAGGATATTTGGTGTGGGGTGGTGTTGGATGGAGGGTTGTTATTCGGTGTGGACTGAGTAGTAGTGTTTGGGCTAGGTGATGATATAAGTTTAGTAAGAAGGTGTTGTTGAATTATATTAGGGGAAGTGTCTAAAAATGTGTAAGAAGGTGGTTCATTAGGAGTCATAGACCCATACGGAAAAACCGTCTCATCAAATGTCACATGACGTGATAAGATGATTTTATCCGTATTCAAGTCCAGACACCGATATCCACGGTGATTAGTCGGATATCCAAGGAAAATTGCAGGTGTGGCGCGTGGTTCAAGTTTGTGATTGGTGTTGATGTAGGGATAGCAAAGACAACCAAAAACACGGAGATCCGCATAGTTAGGTTGTGTCTTGAAAAGACGGGTGTGAGGGATTTCATTATTTATGGCGCTGGAGGGTAAAAGGTTTAAGAGATATGCAACCATGTGAAGTGCTTCAACCCAAAAAGTGGGTGGTAAGTGTGCTTGAAAGAGTAAGGTACGGATGAGGTTGTTAATGATACGTATCATTCGTTCAGATTTGCCATTTTGTTGTGAAGTTTTAGGGCAAGAGAAGCGAATGGTAATACCATTTGACGCAAATAATTGGTGTAGGGCATTGTTGTTAAACTCGCCTCCATGATCACATTGCAACGATTTAATGTCAGTTTTGAATTGGTTCTTGACATAAGCACGAAAATGAATAAATTTGGACAATGCATCAGATTTATTTCTGATATCATGAAATGTTGTGTATTTTCTGTGTCATAATGAGTTACAATGATATGTTTATATAAGCTAGATAATGGGCCTACACATAATACAAAGATAAATATGCATTTGGGCCATGAAGACTAATCCGCTAACAATTATTTGGTTCAATTTATTAAAATTTGAATTCGGATTAGTTTTATCTAGAAAAAAAGTTTAAGATGAACTAACTGAACCGAGTAAATTAAACAACAACCCAATAACCGAACCGATGAACACCTCTACTTTTATTAAGTCGAAGTGTTCAACTCAAATTCGATTTGCCGTACCATTTTTTCGAAGTCGACGATAGTACTTCTCAAATAGTCTCTGCGACTGTATCAATAAGGGAACTTTTCATAGGGAATCTTTCGCTATTCAATGTTTTATGTTTTTTTTTCTTTATTAGTTATTTAAATATAAAAATTTAAGTTACACTATATATATGTATTTATTAAAATGATTCATTTATTGTTGTTAGTTTTTACATGTTGCAACTATATTAAATTTAAGAACATTCTTATGCAAAAGTATTTAAAGTATTAGTGTTTAAGAGGCCAAATTCTTTTTGTAAGTGAATAGGGAAGATGACGAATAATATATAATGGGTAATAAAGTTTCAATCTGTGTCGTTATTATATGTATTATCTCGCGTATTTATTTTCATCCCACATTAATCAGTGAGATCGTGCCTTCATTTTGATATTTATATTTTTGTTAACAATAATTTTACTTGTATTTAATTTTTAAACTCGTATACGCGCGGGTAAAACTTATAAAGATGAACAACATGAGTCGTTCGTATATTTATAATCTCGTGTAACTCGATCATTCATTTTGATATTTATAATTTCATGTAAATATGTTAATTTAATATATAATGATAATAATATTTATAAATATCAACATATTGGTTGTAACTTTTTATAAAATATAACATTATTGTGGGTATTTATTAAATTTATATAGTTATTAAAGATTAGGAAAACTGATAAGTTTATATTAATCCATATAAATTATCTAAAATTTAATATATCTTTATAATTTTTTTTTCTAAAACGGTAATTTTTTTCACAACTATCTCGCAATTAATTATTTTTTTATTTGTTAAGTTTTTTACATTACCGACACATGTTTTTATACATATTTATTTAATCAACTAAAAATTGCATCATTTGATCAATCTTAGCTTCAATTTTCACTTTCATTTGGTTAATAGGAATGCTCGATTTTGCAAATGATTTATGTATGATTGCAATTCTCACCTTCATTTTCCATTTTGTGAACATATCTTATTATGTGCCTGTTTTTTCACAGATTTTTTTGACAAAACAAGAAAAAGGGCATCCAATAAAATTGCTAAGCACGTTAGGCCTTACTTCGGCTAGGGTGTTGATCGGTTTGGTTATTGGGTTGTTCGGTTCGGTTAGTTCAGTTAATTTTTTTTGAGTCAACCCTAAAACTAAATCGAATCGAAAACCAAATTTGAATTCGGTTCGGTTTTCTTGTTGATCCGAATAACCCGAATTACACAATTTATTTAAAAATAATAATAATTACGTCGATATTTAGCAAAAACAATTATTTCAAACATGAAAAATGTTTTTTATATTAGGATAAAATTTAAAAGCTCTTTATATATATATACATATAAAAAATATATATATATTTATATAAATTCGATTTTTGGTTTGATTTTCGGTTCAGATTGTCAAACCCATATTCAACCCGAAAACTGAGTTTATAGTTCGGTTCGGTTCGATTTTGGCAAGTTCGGTTTGGTTATTAGTTCAATTCAGTTGTTTTCGGTTTTGTTTGGTTTCGATTTTTGGTTTTTTCGGTTTTTCTGGTCACCCCTATTCGGCGGTTCGGCCTATTAACCAATTTGTTGGTCTTTTTAATTTTCTATCTCTGGGCTTAAACCATTTGGGCTTACTTAAGCTTGAGTTTATAGTACCGTCACAGGCCTTCTATTTATAGCCATGCAAACTTGCAAAGTGTTGATAGTTTATACATCGACGCCCGGATGAAATGTTTTTCAGAGCCCGACACGAAAAGCACATAAGACTATGACGTGGTACGTGTTTGAGTTGAATAAGGATAGTCAATTAATTATCCATGTTTTTTTTATGTTAATATACGGGTTTTGTTACAAAACACTAACCTATAAAAAAACGTGTTGTTCGTTTATAACATGTTAGAAAGTGACTTACACTTTAAGGCTTGTTTGATAAATTTGGTAATTTGTGTGACTTGTCCCACAAGTTTGTTTAGAATTTGGAAACTATCTTATCATGGTTTGTTTAGTCTATAAAATAGGGATTGATAGGATTAAGTTTTCTTTGTACATTTTGAATTATTGTTTGGTACTTTTTTGAATTAGAATTTTGTATTGGTATCTTTGAATTTGGTTTGATAATTTGAATAAAGTTTTCCCTTCGTTTGTTTGACTTTGTTTGGTTTTGTTTTGATTGGTTAGTTTTTGTTAGTATTCGTTTGGCTGGACTTATGTTCACTGGGCAATTTGTTTGACTAGTTGGGCCATTATTTATTTTCCAAAGAATTGGGTCGTTCGGATTTGCTAATCAGTTATAGGATTAGTTATTTTGGATTTGGTTTGCCCTACTGTTTTGTATGGGTGAGCAGAAAAACCGAGAAAACCGAATAAACCGAAAACTGAAACCGAACTGGACCGAAAACAATAGAATCGAACTAATAACCGAACCGAATTTACCAAAACCGAACCGAACCGAACTACTAATTCGGTTCTCGGGTCGGATATGGGTTTAGCAATCAGAACCGAAAACCGAATTCATATAAATATATATATTTTTTTATATATTTATATAGGGGACCGTTCTTTGCAGAACCACTTTTTTGTACAGAACCTACAGAACCACTTTAAACCAATTAGAATTTAGTATTATTACTTTTTTTTATTTAATTCAAAAGGGTATAATAGTCAAAACACATTTTGACTTTTTTTGAATTTTTTAGTTAAAAAAACATTTTTTAACAACCTTTTAATTTTTGGAATTAATTTTTTTTATATATATTTTTTAAGTATATACTGTTTTCAAAAGAAAAAAAATGAGTGCATATATGTTTTATTTTTAATATTGTAAATTCTATGTTTCTAGTGTATATTATTAACTTAAAATGGTAATAACACATATGTTTCTTGTGCACATTCTTTAATCTTCAAAATTTATAACACAAAATATAGACCAAAATTGATATCAAATGAAATACATTTCAAATACAAATAACAAACTAAAAACATAAGTACAATAACAAAATTTGATATCAAATGAAATACATTAGAAATATAAATCCAACTATATCCATGTTGTTCAAAAACATGTGTGCACTATTCCAAAAACAAACATATGTGCACGTTTACTTTCTCTCTCAAATTCGTTAGAACATATGAGTACCCTTGCAAGAACATATATGCACGGCTTCGAGAACATTTGTGCACCATCTAAAAAGCATAAGAACATTCATTAATTATCTTGAACATATATGCACGACTTCGAGATCATATATGCACGTTGCCCACTTTCTCGTCAAATTCCCTAGAACATATGTGCACGCATTTAGATAACATATATGCACGACTTTTAAAACACAAATGAATTTGTTGATCATCTTCATTACACATTTCTTTCCTATGAATACGTGCAATTATAAATAATTGTTATTTTTCTTTATTATGAACTAGTAAGATATATACGATGTGAACACATGCACAAATTTAAACATATTAGCAACCAAACTATAATAAACTTATTGCTCCAACTTCAAACCAATTTGCATAAAAAGGTCAACTATGAACAATACTTACTATCTTGAATTTTCAAATAGCTACTTTTATCCATCTCGTTTAACTGTTTTGTGATGGATCGATCATCAATCACATGTAAATTAAGAGATGCCAAAAAAAAAAATTAACTCTTCTTTTTAGCAGATATAACTTACCCATGTAGCATAAAGAGTATCATTTTAACATAACTCAAAGATGCTATTATACTAAGCATATAAAAAAGGGTCATGACATTTACATTAGCATATTATAACAGAACTAGAATCTGGTTATCATTCCCTAACAAAGAAACAAGACCAATATCATTAGATAACCAAATAACACATACGTGATATTCCAAACATAAAAAAAAACAAAAAAGAAACATAAACACATTCAACTCCATGGTACAACACTAAAGATCCAAAACACGAAAAACAGATTAAAACAAAAAACAACCATCCACAACCGTATGATCTGAATCCGAATGTGTCGAGTACCGAAATTCAATTTATTTCACCAAATATAAAGCTGAACAACCCATATTAAAGAACAATTTAATTTATTTCACCAAATATAAATCCATCTATTATTCAGATTATCAACACATCAAGTTCAAATAGAAACGGTATTTTAAATAAAAAGAATGAAAACAGATCCTCAAAAGTAAATTAAATCAATAACAAAAAAGTGTTGGTACTAAATAAACTGTATAGGTGGAATACTTATCTTGTTGAATGGTATCAAGACACTTGAACGGAAATACAAAAACTCATTCGTTCTTTTCTTTTAATTTTTTTTTCAAGATCTATATGAAGGGTTGGTTTTAGTGATGGTATACGGTGTTTGCGGAATTGACTGGCGGCGCTTGGAGTGGATGGTGATTTTATCTTGTTCGAAGATAAAACCAGATTTGGTGATTTTTTTCTGGCTGAACGCTGGATCTACAGAGAGATAGAGAGGCGTCAATTGGTTTTTGGGTGGCTTTAGGTTTAGAGAGAAGTTACGTGAAAAATGAGATATATTAGTTTCTAGAAATATGTAACAGTTTTTAGAAAGAATAATAATTTTGAAATTCCTTTAATGCCCTTCCAATCAGATTTCTAGTAAAAAAAGATTTACCTTATTTACATAAATGCCATCATCCAATCTTAACCATTGATCAAATAATCTAAGGGTGTAGAAATGGTTCTGTAGGTTCTGTACAAAAAAGTGGTTCTGCAAAGAAAATGCCACTATTTATATATATACATAAATACCATTAAAAAATTATCCTAATATAAAAAAAATAATTTTTATGTTTGAAATAATTTTTTGTGGCTAAATATTTATGTAATAATTAATTTTTAAAAAAATAAATAGTAAAATTCGGGTTATTTGGGTCAACTCGAGAACCGAACCGAATTCGGTTTTCGGTTCAGTTCGGTTGAATTCTAGTTCGGTTCGGTTCGGTTTTCGGGTTGACCCAAAAAAATTTAACCGAATTAACCGAACCGAACTAAACGAACAACCCGATAACCGAACCAATCAACACCCCTACTGTTTTGTATTACGTAGTAGTTTGCTTATAATTTGGACCATAATTCTTATTATATTAATGGGTTATTAGAATTATTATCAAGTAATTTTGGGACGTTGAATTATTAGAGTCTGTTTGTCAAGTTATTTATTAACTTGAATTTGTTTTGATTAATGTTTTAAAACCCGGGTTGACCTGGCCGGTTGAACCGGTTGACCCGTGAACCGGCTAGGAGACCGGGCCGGATGTGACCGGGTTTTTGCTTGTTTGTGAACCGGATTGAATCGCCGGCTTTTCGTTGACCCGAGTTGACCCGGTTTGATAAACCCGGCCGGGTCGTGACTTAAAAAAAATATATATAACAAATTTTTTTCCCATAAACATTTCTAAGTTTAATTGATAAATTGAAGTGATGATAGCTAGTTTTAGTTAAAATAGAGTCAAAACTAACTTAAAACACCAAACTAAATTTTTTTTTTATTATAGTCTATTACAACTTTTAATAATGAGTTAATTTTTTTTTTGCAAATCTTTGCTATAATAATATAAATATAGAACTAAAAAACTAAAGTTAATGAGTAAAGACTCAATATTTTTCATTGGTTCAATTGAACTTAAGATAAATTATAAAATCATACAATACTACATATTAAATATATGAAAACTGAAACCTAAATAGAAAAATTAAGTTCGGCATAAAAGAAATGTCCAGGGCTTTCTCGATTTTTCTAAGACTATTGAAGGCTTAAGGATTTGGTAAAAAAGTGGGAAGCTTGGGTGTGCTTGTTCGATTTGGTTATTGATTTGGGTTCGAAAAGCTCTACCGGGTTCATAAATTCATAAAATCCCTAAGGATCATCCAAGGTATTTTTACAACTCACTTTTCATCATATAAATTCGATCTATGCATAAGAAAAATGTTCATTCATTTTATTTTGATTTATAAAATCAATCAATTCTAAACCTAATTTCTACTAGTATTGAATCGGCAAAAAAATCTATTTGTAAAATGATTTTATATATTTTTAGGTTGATTCATATCACATATAACTCAGAAAAATTGTTGGAAAAATTTAGAAGTAATTCGAATAATTATTGCAGATTTATCATTGTTTGCCAATTTTCAAAAATAAGGAAAAAGGAAAGAATAAAATTAGGATTAGGTTTTTAATAATTTTTCCAGGAACATTTAATGCCAATTATTGAATAATAATTATGTTGGTGATTGGGAAAATTTTTTTTTAGGGTTTTGGGTGAATTACTATGTTAGCCGAATTGCTATTTAAAAGTATAAGGACTTGTTTTGTAATTTCTGAAACTTTGGGGTCTGATTTAGGCATGTTATTACATTTTTTATGATCTGAGAAAAATAATTTGGGGGTAGAAAATGTCATTTTGATATTATTTATGTAAACCTTACTATTTATAGAAACCTGCTATTTATAGAAACATGCATTTAATACACTACTATATATAGACACTCTATTTATTGAAAGTCTATTTTTGGAAAGTTTTAATTAATGGAAACTGTATTAAATCAGGAAAGTTATCATTTATGGAAAGTTAATTAAGGGAAAATCTAGTTTTGGGAAACATACTATAATTATAGAGCTGCTATTTAGGAAAGTACCCAATATAACAAGAATACTAATCATGAAACAACTAATCATGTGAAATGTTAATCATGGGAACGTACTAATCAAGGAATCATGCAATTATATAAAGTTACTAAAAAAGAAAAAAAAATTACCAAAAAAAATTGGAAAGTAACCTTACTCATGAACTAGTAACTTATATATGTCCTTTAACATGTAGATCGCATTAAGCAGGAGTAGCTTCCATCTCTTATCCATCTCTTTCCGTTACTGCTGGACATAAGGTACGGATATTCCGTCCTTTCAGTAAGGACATTCTTTCTTTTCATGAGTTCATCCCCAGAACTCTATCTTCCCCTTTTTATGTCTTTTTCCATGATACTTTACGATGTTTGGATTTCAATAACTTATTCTAAGCCCGAGCTATAAATACGCATGACCATGATTTGACATTACTTACCTACCTAGTCATGCAGGTACCATGACGGTGGACACCATTAGGCACCTGTGTCACGACTCCTTTCGCGTGAGAGAGATTCACACGCGGTCCCTTTTCATGTTACCGAGATATATTTCATGTTTGGCCCCATTTATTATTCAGCGGGCGAAATGGTGCATTCTAGTTTATACATGTTTACACGTTCATGTGATTGGTTGGTGTGTGCTCTACATCCCATCAACATTGGAGCTGATCCCTCCACCCATATTATTTATAAGAGGGTCACCCATCTATAACATGTAAGGCAGCCCCCTCTATTATAAGCATGTATTTCACAGACATTACTATTATGACATGTATGATTATATAGAAGCTCGTGGGCATATCCGTATTATTTATGTTTATACTATCCATGAAATTTCATGACATCTTTACTTCGTATAACCATGCTTTACATGATTAAATTCCTATTCTTCGATGACGCAGTTCTCCAGAGTTTCCCCCATGTCACCATGATCTTTCGCTGCTTTGTACTTATTATCAAGATTCATATTTAACTTACATTGTATTATTATATCCGTTCACGTGAGATTTTTTTGCAAATCTTTGCTATAATAATATAAATATAGAACTAAAAAACTAAAGTTAATGAGTAAAGACTCAATATTTTTCATTGGTTCAATTGAACTTAAGATAATATTTGAGATCATACAACACTACATATTAAATATATGAAAAAAAAAAATATATGTATAGAACCGGTTTGACCTGACGGTTCAACCGATTAAACCGGTGATCCGGTGAACCGGTCACTAAACCGGATCAACTAAAAAACCGGGTTTTAAAATATTGGTTTTGATACTTGGATAATAAAGTTGAAGTTTGAACCGTAATACTTATCAAATAAGTGGGTTATTAGAATTTGAATTTGATACTTGGAATTTGAAGATCAATATGGTGTTTGAAGACTTGGTAATAATCGGGTCATTTGGATTTTGTGCGATCGTTTGGAATTTGTTAGTTTGAAAAATTTGGATCTTTGTTTGTTGAGCTTTTGAAGTTGGTTGCCCGAATTGGATTGTATTTGTTGAAGATCGTTTGAGCCGAATTGTTTGTTTGGTTGACCGAGTTTGAATTTGTTGGTTAACGTTTGATTGTTCATTTTGAAATCATCGGCATTTGCTTTGGATCGATTTTGTTTAGAATTGCTTTTGAGAATCGGTCGTTCGTTTTGAATTAGGCTAGTTACTCTAACGATTGGAAATTGGAATTTTGAATTTGGTTTTGGAACATTTGAAGGAGTTCAAGTCACGGTGGAGATTGTTAGAAAGTAACTTAAACTTTAAGATTTGTTTGATAAATTTGGTAATTTGTGTGACTTGTCCCCACAAGTTTGTTTAGAATTTGGAAACTATCTTATGACGGTTTGTTTAGTCTATAAATAAGGATTGATAAGATTAGTTTTCTTTGTACCTTTTGAATTAGTGTTTGGTACCTTTGAATTAAAATTTTGTATTGATACATTTGAATTTAGTTTGATAATTTGAATAAAACTTCAGTTTCGTTTGTTCGATTTTAGTATTTGTTTTGTTCTTTGAATTATCAACATAACACGTAGAAGGGGCATATTATCGGCTCACCCAAGACATTCAGAAACTCAAAACCGGCCCCGTTGATGGATATAAAAAAAGATGCGCGGGATTAGAATTTGTCATATAACTTTTTTGAGAAAAATGTACTGTTGTGATTTTACTAGGTACAACGTTTCACCTCCAAAAAGGGGACATAGATGGAGTAAGATTCAAGATTTTATGTTGTGTTTTTTAGTTCAAGTGGAAATAAGGAAATTCGAGTAAATTATAAATCTTTGACTTTTCTCAAATCAAGATTTAATTATTGATTATTGTAATGTAATGACTTAATGTGCATACAATGTTAACCAAATGTTCTATTATTGGTCACATACTTTAGATTAAAGCTTTGCTTTTTGTTATAATCTGATTTATGTTATGATGTTTTGTTCGGCCATCGTTTACATAATTTCACGATGCAAGAGGTTCTTGGTTTCATTATGCGATATGTTTTGGATGAATATACGTCGCTGTTATGAAAATCGATCATTTGCAAGAAAGATATATATATGAAAATTTATTGCTTGTGTACCTGGATTTAGTCGAAATTATGTTGTTAACACACTTTTTAATTCACAAATTATTATTATGACTAGTGATCGACTACCAAAATTGCCCTACATCATGAGTTACAAGTATAAGATGTCATAATATTTCTATGGTTTGCCACACTTTCTTGTATGTTACTGATCTTTTGTGGAATCATTAATTCTAAACATTATCTTAATCAACTAATTAATGTTACTTAGATCACAAAGTTCACAATTGGCTTCAAGGTCAATGCTTGATCTCACATGTAACTCCAATTTATCTAACATATATATCCCCCCAACTCAATTTACATAAAAATGCGATACATGATGCGTAGTGGATATATAGAGCGAGTTACATCATCTTCAACAACTTAGAAATATGACGAAAATTTATAAAGAAAAGTGTACTTTGATGTTTCTAGTGGCAGTCGCTGGCTCCCTTTTCGTGTTCTTAACTGCTGCATGCTGGTTAGACCTTGTATTTACAATAGATGAACCCTTTGAAGAGATAGGTTCTGAAGCCATTGAAGTACCTGCACTCAAAGAAGAAGAGTTTGCACAAATAGTAGTGTTAGGATTATGTGTTTTCTTTCCTAATGGTGACGCACTATCATTCGTGTTGTAGCGAGTTTCAACGGACTTTCTAATAGGAATCCACTTAAGACCAACCTGAGTAAAGGATTTTACGTTGGTTTTCCATGTATGACCAGCTTAGGAGGAGTTGTTTTCAGATAACAACAAAAAAAATAATTTGAGGAAAACTTATATCCTATGGGGATATGTCTTCATGTTCTATTAGAATCACATTTTTTTCTATGTGCATATATCTCTTTGTTGGTCTTATGGACTTGTGCATCATTTTTCTGTTGCAGAGCGCACGAGTAAAATGTACCTTGGGAGTTGATTCAAGTCGTTGTGTTTTGATCTCAAGTCATTGCGTTTTGATTCAAGTCGCTGCGTTTTGATCTCAAGTCGTTGCGTTTTGATTTTCAAGTCACTGCGTTTTGATATTTTAGGTGTGTTTCGTTTTGACTCCACAAGTTGCGTTTTGAAGACCATCATTGCGTTTTGACTAAACGTTACTCTGCCCAAATTTTTTATACACTGCGTTTTGATCAAAGATAGTTGCGTTTTGACTAAAGTCATTGCGTTTTGTCCATTGAAAACCCATGTCATTGCGTAAGGTCGATCCGCGCATCAGGTGGGCATGTGACCGACTTTGGGCATATGACCGAATTTGGGAATATTATAATCAAAACAAGAACAACAAACAAACACCACAATCCAGAATCGAGACTCATAAGACACAATCAACCATAACAACACACCACACAAACAACAACACTTAATCCCAAAATGATCCTGAAAAGATTCACTTAAATGACAAAATGGCTAGATATTCGGATTACGATGACATGTGATCACGGAGTTAATTTGGTATCCCTTATTTGCGATTAAAGTTGAATTTCACAGAGGCGTCTACTTATTTCATCATCGAGACTTTCTTCTATTTTCTATCGATTGATGACTTGCTTGAACGTATACAGTTATGATTAAGACTTGGATTATCTAGTTTCCAGCGGTCAAGGGGTGGTTGGATGAAGACCTGGACAACTATCACTTAAAGGAGTTACGTTGTAGTACTCAGTGTCACACGCAGATGTCGATGTGGATAATTTCAAGAGGTGTTGTACTTCTTATACTTTTGATGGAGTATAAGGTACTTAGAGATTTTCTTCTGCACCGTTCTTCAATCAACAATAGTGCAAGATTAAGTAACAAATTTGGGGGATTTTACTTCAGTTTCAAGTTTGATATATCGGGTTTACTTCACCAAGTGATCACGACAATAGCCTACAGAATACGAGGTTGGTAAGTTAGCCAGAGAGTTTAAAGGTTGAGATGTAATCAGCACTTCTCACGGGTATTTTTGTGCTATTCCAAGACAAAGATACTTCACAGTCTAAGCAAAATCTTCAAAGTTCTTCGATGACATTCATTCACAAGACCTTGATTATACCAAGTGTTCTTGATTCTTGCTTCATCTCCTCTACGGTTTCTGAAGTCAAGAGGGTAATGATTCTTTTGTATATCAAGATTTGTGCTTATGACAAGAACTTCTCGAGTATATGAACGTACACGACAATGATGCTTCCGAGAGTTCGCAACCATCATGGGGGAAAATGTGTACATCCGGGACTTAGTTGACTTTGATGTTACCATGTCAACTTCCAGGGGGAAGTAGTGTATACTACTTTACTTAGCATGGTTTATGAAGTATACTGCATATGTGAGAAGAATTGATGCTGATTTCTCGCATGCAACCCCGAACGAATATTCACCAAGCCCTGATGACAAGAAGCAGTGGTCGTTGGTGTGGTTTGACTTTTATAAATTTCTGCTGTACACGTCAATGACAAGTAGAAGATTGTTCGAGCTACATCAAAATTTAAGAATCTGCTCAAGATAGGGATGTTGGTTTGGGGGGAAGGTGATTCAAAAACTTCACCAAAAAGGAGTCTATGAAGAAAGCTTTTCAAGACATGCTTCATGGATTGGAGGGAAGTTAATCCAGTTCATGCATACTACAATGGTTCCTGTACAAGTAAAGACAATGAAGATCCAAGCTGGAGTACAAGTTTCAAGACAAGGAGAACTCAGAAGACATCTTCAGCTTTGGAAGTGCTTTGGAAGACTTTATTTCTGTTGTATTTGTACCTGATAGGAACATTGTAAGTAATTCCGTATGTGTCCACATATTGAGGGAAGATTGTTAGCCTTAAAATATGGTGACATATCCGGAATTACATTAGTTCATTTATAGTGTGACATATAGGGACTAATAATGACTAAGTATGATAGTTGTATGTCACTAGGACTATAAATACCCCCTCCATACTTCCATGGAGGGGTGAAGCTCACATTTGTAAAAGTGTGTGTGTGTGTGTGTTTTCTCTCAAGCACACACACTCTTCCCATCTCTTTTCACCTTAAACTCTAATAATATGGCTTTACATTTATTTATTTACACTCGCCTCGGGTGGGTTTAGTGGTCTAGTTGTGGTGATTTAAAGCGTATTGATTCGGAGTATAGACGATTATTTTTGGGATTATTCTCACGTTTTATTACTTATTTGGTATCACGTTCCTTGTTTTTTATTACTTTTTTGGGTTTAGTGGTCTAGTGGTCTAGTTGTGCCTTGTTTTTTTTTCTACTGTTTTTGTTACCATTTTCGTGACTTAATCTCTATTATTTTTAAGGAGTCTTGCATTACTAAAGTAATGTCGTACATGAACAAAATAATCCAAATACTAACAATCTCCAACAAACAAGTATCAAGCAAAACAATGTCATAAATGAAAAGACTAGAAAAGACAACTCCACAAGCAATGCCTACGGTCTCTCTAGCCACTCTCTTACATTACATCCTTCTTTCATATCACGTTACTAACCTGAAAATCGAGCTTAAAAAACGGTTAACATAAAGGTTGGTGAGAGTCATAGGTTTTACGACACCAATACAAGATTTAAATCAATTACTGTAATTAATAAAACAAAACATGGCAGGACAATTAAGGTAGCAATTATACAGGCTAACATGCAAACGCACAAACAACCATAACTAGGACGGAACGTGTCCCCCGATCCAACGCATATCTCACCATAAACGGGTAAGAACGTTACCCCCGATCCAACAACTCATAACACTGGGTAGGAACGTTACCCCCGATCCCAAATATGTCACTTACGCACCTAAAAGTCTACCAGCTGGAACTTATACTTAGGCCTGGACCAACACAACATTGAGTATTATTTCAACCCTCCAATTAGATTTAAATAGGTAGAACCACTACCCTCTAATCAGAATCACACAGAATTGAGTCTTATTTCAACCTTCTAGTTGGATTTAAATAGGTAGAACCACTACCCTCCAATTGAAATCACACAACAATGGGATAGGCGTACCCCTCTGCTCTAACCAACCACACAACAATAAAGCACATCACATATAATAACCACATAACTGTTTATGCCTCAAGTAAAACCACATAATCACAGCAATTAAAACTTTTTAAACCACAAGCATCATTTTCATCCCAATAAATCATAAGAAAAGAGGGGCTATGAAACTCACCTAAAGCACAAGCAGCTTCCAAACAATATACACACAAGCTACACAATACAAATACAAATGTGTTACACGCGACCAAGCTAAAAGCTCATGTCCATGTAACACTCATATGATGGATGTCTAAGGGTTTAATTAACCATCATGGGTCACCCCGACACCATGCCCAAACTTAACCACTTCATTAACTCCTTCCACTAGTTACTTATAATTAACTCAGAATTGCAGAATATTATCATGATTTTATGTACCCCAAAACCCTTACTTAATGACCCTCATAATTCATACCAAAAATCACCCATGTTCATTTATGAGTATATTAACTACCTTTGGATTTCCAAAATCCATTTACATGCACAAGTACTCCTAAGAAAATCAAACTTCAAAACAGTCCCAATTCGGATCTGATTGCACACTAAAAAGTTTGGACTTATTAACCATACTTAGACATAAAATTAGAAGGTATCCTTCTAGGGTTTCTCTATATACATATGGAATAAAATCCCGTGAACGTGAATTGCATACATAACCACAACAACATCAATCACATCATATCCACTTAAGATCCAACAAAATCTTTCACCCTGAAAATCATAATTCAATACCATTCATATCATCAAAGTCTACTCCAGTCAATACATCTCGACAGATATCAAATGCACAATAATATCATGGCAGCTGCTAGGGGGGCAGCTGGTTCAAAAGTAAATCGTCCACTAATGCCTTGGACCAGGAAGATATTTCTCATGGCCGTTCATGTTTTTTACGATACATTGACACTAAAGGAAACGGTGAATATCCGAGGATATGCAGTTTTGAGGGTCCATACAAGCTAACAAGTGTAGTAATAGAAGTTGTTGCTGCAACAGTAAATTCTCCAGAAGTACCAGAACATGACGAAGCTGAGACAGTACACAACATGTCTGAAGAGAACAAACTGTAATTTTTAAGCTGAAAAGGAAGCGTAATTTCCTTGCTTTAACTGTAAATTAGGAGATGAAACACTCCAAACTTGTATATGCATGCAACACTTCAATGATAGTGGACAATAAACCATTTGGAAAGACTACAAAAGCGTAAAATCATTAACATTCATAGACGTCAAGACTAATCAGTTCTGGGAATTTGGGAAGTTTTACATCCTCCTGTGAATGGAGAAATCCATGGAGTCCTTATTACTCCCGTTTTACAAACGATGATGAGTTGACAAGGAACAACTTGCAAGTTACAAACAATGCAAGTGAAGTTTCAATTTCTTCAACAACTTCAACCAAAGGTCAATATTTGTGACGTTGTTCAACCATTCAAAAGAGATAGACACCATCTCATATATCACACAGCTCTTTGACATTCTAAAGGCAGTAATCAAAATGGAAGTTAATGAATATCCGTGCTGAAGAATAGCCAAAAGTGCAAATCCATTAGCACTTCTTGCCCGGCTGCTCAACCATATTCAGATAATTACTATCAAGCATCAAAAATTCAAAGATCTAATGTAACATCATCTTCCACAAGACCAAGTGCATCTACCAGACATAAAGGCAAAGAGATCGTCCCCAAAACCATTAAACACCTTCAATCTGAGTCATATCTGAAGAGACAGTATCCAAGAACAAGGCTCAGAGGGATAAAGGAAATGCAAAAAGAATTTGGCACTCCTTGCAAAGTATTTCAAAGGCTCTATAGAAACCTACCAACAACAACCTTCGAGACTTCGTACAAACTCCAGGAACAGAAAGATTGAAGAATACCACAACCCAAGTTATAACAACGATAATCAGTCAGGGCAAGTTTGCGGGAATCAAAAAGGACAAAGAACCAAAGCTGGAGGTTAGGGAAACAGTAGGCAGATCAGGTAGTGCAAGCAGAATGGATACATTGCTTAAACTGCAAGGGATTTGGCCACTATCCAAATGAATGCAGGAAGCCATAGCGGGGTTAAAGACTACACGGTGATCACAAGGAAAAGATGATGATGTGCAAACAAGCTGAACACGGTGTTCCACTGCAAGCTAATTGGCTAGCGGACACGGATGAAGAGATTGATGAACAGGAATTGGAACCACATTACAGTTTCATGGCAAAGATTCAGGAGGTCTTAACCTGAAGATCCTGTTTCTACTGATCGAGCCATTGGAATAGGTACAAAACCGTGATGAACAATAAATGTGTTTTTCAAATGAAAGACCGACATTCTGAGCAACCTGAAATCCATTAATTGACACGCTCTAGATGTTTTGGAGAAGGATGAAGCAATGTCAACTCCTGATTCATCAAATATATGTAATAATGATAAATCAGTTGACCAAAATGCTGAAGAATGTGTTGATGACGTGCTGCGCTTTCTAATTTAATTGCAAATTTAACTTTTGATATTGAGGAAAACAAAACGATTTTAAAGCAATTAAGAAAGTAAACACAGGACGAGTTAACTCAAGAACTAAAGGAGTGAATAACTAACCTTGATGAGACTGGTAGGGCTCTGGGGGAGGCTACTAGTTGTCGGATAGTTTTCTGATTGCACTTCAGAACAAACAGAATGAGTTTTAAAGTACAAAGCGCTTAATGACACGGAACGATTGATTATGACATTCTCAAACAAAGTTAAATTAAACTCGAGACTATTAGCTCTAAAGACATTGACATAAAAGAAGAGTTTTAAAAACTAAAGCCCCTATGAATTTTAGTTGTCAATCAAAACACATGAGTTAGTCAAAAGAGTCTTTTAAACAAAGTCACAACAACTGTAAAGGTTATCTCAAAGAGAAAAACCAAGGTCAAAATTTTCGGATTTTAAAGGTTAAGGAAGAGAAAGATTTTGACAAGATGATTGAAATGGACAAACAATTAAAGTTTTTGAATAAAATTGGATTATACTCGAAATCATCAATTCCAACATTCATATGTTAGCACAACCCAAAATGCTTCGACATATAAATGGTAGACCAAACCTTTTGCTAGATCCAAGTAACCTCCAAGAAAGCTCAAACTGAGAAGCCCTATTGTATGAGATCCCCATATGAATACTTTCTGATCTTGCAAACCAGATTTGGCCCAAATAGGGAATGAGACCAATGACTCTTGCAAATGATAGTAGATCAAAATTGAATAAAAGATTTATGTTAGAGGGCAAACCATATGATTACACAAAACAAAATAGTATATATGAAATTTTCAAACCACCCTCACTGGAGTATCCTTTATCAGTTTGGAACGCGCACGAAAGAAAGATAGGAAGACAAGTGGAGAAAAACAATTGTTAGGGACAAAGCCAAACATGCTAAAAAACGTTGCCTTTCTAGCCCGTATCAAATCCATTAGTAAAAGTTAGACAAGCTTTACAACGAAATGACAAACATACTTTAATCATTTTAAAACGATTTGTGAACAAGCTTGGTCCCTAACATACTAGAGTTCTTTCGTAACCCAACTTCTCTTCTCAATGATATGAAGTTTTGATAAAATCATTATTGATGCCATCTTTAATCAAAACTATAATGACAGTTATTGTTTTTGGTTTCATAGAAACTAAAAAAACGGAAAATGCATGAAGACTTTGAGTACGTTGAATCCCTTGAAAAAGAGATTGACGAACTTGAATCTAAAAAGGCTGATTTTCAAACATATATGATACTACTTTCTCGAAGAGTGTGTGTCTAAAGATGTACAATGTTCTATTTGCATTCTCTGTCTGATTTAAATGCTTATGCTGAATTACAATGCTTGTATCTTCATAAAGTCAAAGAATGTGAATGTCTTGCACAAAAGCTTTCGAAACAAACTGAATCTGTTAACAAAGAAGTTCATAATAAGCTTTTGAAGAGTTTTGCTAAACTTGAAAACCACTACTACGATTTTCTCTTGAACTTGCTTTACAACAATGTAAAGGAAACAAAATAAAAACAACTCAATTTGCAAAGAAAATGGATCAATGTATTTCGAAAAAGACATGAACAATATCTGAATACAGATTTTGAAAGCTCAAATGCAAGACTAACTAAGAACATAGCAATAAGTTGAGATGAAGAAACTCACGAGAACTGCAAGGGATCTGTGGACTACTCAGTTTTGATAAACCAAGCAGGATCAGCACACATTTGGGGGGGGGTGGGGGGATAGGCATGGGGGGTGGGGGGGGGGGGGGGGGGGGGGGCACAGAAACACCAAGAAAAAAGAATCAGCAAATTAACAATGAACAACAAAGGTAAGACAAAAACCAGGTACCAGAGGGACAGTACACAATCATAATTCTGTTTTGACAACCAAATGCTCAAACGAATTCCAAAACCATCAGTTTAGGAAAACCGAGCTCTTTTTCAAAAGTTCCTCCTGAAATGAGAATTTTCAAACGAAACAGTCCGGGTTAATAAAACTAATGTGTCAGATGGTTTGTTTAAACAAGTCACTCAACAGAATTTGCCTCAGATTAGAAAATAAGCAGTTCGAAACACCAATGTGATTGCAAAACCTGGCCCCTCTAGGAATAACCCAAAGCATGTGTCAATTTCAGTGTCCACTAAAGAATTGTAGCTCCGAATTACATGGTTCAAAACTACTACCTGGAGAAAGCTAAAGAATAGTAGTGCGTACAGGTACTACACAGAAAGACAAAGATGTGAATGGAAAACCTAGTATGATTGATCCTGCTAGATTACCCAACACTGCTAGTGTTTTGCAAACCAAAAACCTAGGAATTGCAAGCATCAATGATAGTCCCGGGTTTCAAACAAAGATGTTTCACAATTAGGAGAACAGTAGGAAACAAAACCATTTCAGTGAAGTTCAATGACTTGCAATGTCCTACATGCAAAAAGTGCCTTTACAGTGCAAATCAAATGATGACACGATGCATCTTAGAACATACCTCTCAAGGTTTAAATCCTCGTAGCCTCTGCACAGAATAAGGATGGCAAATCCATAAAGACAACAAAGAGAATATGCCCGTAGAAAAGTCAAGTGCATCTAAGAAAACCGAAAGACAGATCCCCACAGGACATAGGTTCTCAAACAAAAAGACTACCACTGTCCCTGAGAAAACAATAAATCCTAGATCTTGTCTTAGGTGGCAACTAACGGGTAGAATTCTCAAGACTGTTGGTCTTAGGTGGGTTCCCACAGGAAAGTTATTCAACTCTTGCACGAGAAGGATAGACTAGTGAACCCATGCTGGTTTCAATAGTAGATATCCCTCCTAATTCGATTGGGCATGCAAAAAAACGTCTTGCTTTTTAAGTGCAGGTAAAATCATTCAATGGTCCAAAAGTCAACAAAGAAATGACTTAGATTCAGATGCACTATACAATGCAAAGGCAAGAAAAATCTCAAGTGTGGGTGATAAAAATGTGTTGATATCTTGAAAAAACCCAGTGCCAAATGGTTTCACAAAAGATAGGCTACATCAATGACGTTTGAAACAACGCATTTCAGCCTCGTTTCTTCATTCAAATGACTTCTGAGTCGATAACCGTTCAGAAGACGGAATTCACGACCACATAGCTAATGAACCGTCAAGTTCCAACAAAAGCTGGTTCCAAAAGTTGTTCCTTAGCAGTCAAGACAGCAACATCACGACAAGAGTTGGAATAACTATTTCCACCAGCATATAGCATGCTGAAGACAGACAGGTAAAATAAATGCAAATCAGAAAAACAAAAATATCCAAAAAGATTCTCTTGACATGTCTCTTGAATCGATAACATTTACTTGCCTTAGAAATGTTTCGTTTAACATTGACATGGGTGTGTAAATGAAGTTCGAGCGAGAGTTGCAAATAGTTTTCAAAACATGTCATTTCTAATTTTCTAGATGGCTTATGTGCAAAATATCAGTACATAACCCGGACTAAAAATAAGGAAGGTTATAACTTATCCTCACAATAAGAAAACGAGAAAAATTAACGTTTCTTCGGTCTTGAGCTGTTCTTACAGACATTCAATTTTTAGCTTCAAGAAAAAGGAAAGTGTACGTATTCAGTGCGCCTTAACCCTTAGCGTTATGAAGTAAGAAGTCCTCTAACAATTGGTTTTTTCAAAAAGTTGAACACAATTTTTACAATTTTTCAAGAATTTCTCGATGACAATTCATAATCTTTCAAAATTGTGTGTTCAACACTCCAACCCTCACAATGTTTTCAAAAGACAACAATTTTTCAATTGGTCCTATTTTTGAGGGGGAGTTTTTCGAAAAACAAAGTTTTAATGTTCTTGGATACATCATCAACGACCATTCTTATGTATTCAAAACATTATCAAAATGTTCCAAACCATTCATGCTGATAATATTTTCTCCCACAGAATTTTCAAGACATATTTTAATCACAAGGTATTTCAAAAACTAAGTGTTTATTATTTAAAATAAAGGGAGAAAATGTAATTAAAATATGATCTCATCGACTCAATGTGCTGAACAGTAAGAAAAGGTTTTATGGTTTGATCTTATACCCAACAACATCTTAATTTCACGACGATTCTGAAGTCATAAGGTGGTTAGGTTAGGAATCAATCCTATGATCCAACCAGAACCGGAGGATCTACCCAAGGATAATCCAAAGTTAGAAATAGCAGTCCTTAGGTATAATTGGAGATGAATGTATATGGGAATAATGCCGACTAAGATTGAGTTAACACTGGAACAATCACAACAAGGTGTTAGTAATGACATCTTGGTAAGCATTGAAGGCGTTGAAGAATGAAAAAGAAAAGTATCCATATTATTAGAGAGAAAAAGAGATGAAATGGGAAGTTGTGTGTGTTGTTGAGAGAAAACACACACACACTTTTTACAAAAGTGAGCTTCACCCCTCCATGGAAGTATGGAGGGGGTATTTATAGTCCTAGTGACACACAACTATTGTAATTAGTCATTATTAGTCCTTGTGTGTCACGCTATAAATGAACTAATGTAATTCCGGATACGTCACCATATTTTAAGGCTAACAAAATTCTTCATCACAATTGTCTCTTGAGCTTCTTGATCTATGCCATGTTAGAGCCTGCTACCAACATGTCATCAACATATAATAGTAATATAATAGAGGGTGAACCAACTTTCTTCAAGTAGCAACAATGGTCCATATCACATCTCTTGTACCCTGCCATCTGCATAAAACTGTCAAATTTCAAGTACCATTGTCTCGGTGCTTGCTTTAATCCGTACAAAATTTTCTTCAACTTGCACACGAGGTTTTCTTCTATCCCGGCTTACTGAAAACCCTCTGGTTGTGTCATGTATATGTCTTTATCAAGGTCACCATGTAAGAAGGTTGTCTTGACATCTAATTGCTCTAGATACAAGTCCTCTACGGCTACAATACTCAAGACTTACCTAATTGTAGTCATCTTCACAACTAGAGAGAATATCTCATTGTAGTCTACCCTCCTGTTTCTGTTGGAAACCCTTAACTGTGACAAACATCACTAAATCATGTTAGTTTAACCGTTAGTGTTGACTTGATTATTTGTTATGTGTTTTGAATTATGTGCTTAATTGATTTTTAGGATATAATATATGTGTGAGATGCTAGAAGTGAGTGATTTAGTCATTTCATTCCACTTTAATTGGTGATTATGAAATAAATGTTCTTTGGTAGTTACGTTATTTTTAATGTTTGAATAATTAATGTTGCGTGCATCGATAAACTCCGATTGAGTTTAATTAATAAATTAGGTCCGTTCGTAGGATAACTAAGTTAATAATAATATAATTATGGAAAAATAATTAATGACATAAAAAAGTTATATTTAGTGTTTAATAAGTATTTTATTTTCTTAAAAGTTATAAGTAACTTAATAAAAGATGTAAATACACTTTAATTAAAATACATACTTTAAGTAAATACATAATATAAAGTTTAAAAAAATAAAAATAAAATAAATGTATGTATATGTTTGACCGAGCAAAGGGAAAAAGAAAAAAAAGAAACAAATTTGATTTGGTAATTTAATTTAAATCTATATATATATAATATATAATAAAATATTATATAAAATATATATATATCATATATATAGTATAAAAGTCGTATGATAAATAAATAATATATATATGTAAATATTATATATAAAATATCTAGTCACTAAACTAAACCATATATCAACTTTCTCCCCCCCTTATCTTCTGGTTTCAGTTGACTATCAAGAACAAGGGAAAAACCATCAAAAAATTTCAAGAAAAATTAAGGTGCAAGATCGTGTGTAATCACGTAAGAAGGTTTAGGTATAATTCTTTTTTTCATAATTTTCATATAATTTAAAATTGTGTAACTTTAAATGATAGAGAATTAGGGTTTATAAATTTTCTGTAAAATAAGTTAATTAAAACATATGGACATGATTAGGGATTAATTATTAGGATACACATGCGTTTGGTTAGGTTTAAATCGTGTTAAAATCAAAGTTAGTATTGAGCAGAATTTTAGGTCGGATTGAACGAGGCATAACTTGATGATAAAAATGAGTTAAGACATCTTTCTGGTGTCTAAAATTATTTACAAAGAGTCTAGTTTCTGAATATGTAGGTTTCGAAGTCAATGGACAAGTGGAAGTGAGTCAAAAGATTTTTACAAGAGTCGTTGTCGAATCTGGTTTTTCTAGACAGATTTGGGTCTTGTTGGTGATATCAAAACCCCTAGTAAGCCTTCAAATATTTGTATCCCAATTTTTCTGGTAGGGGTTTTAGGTGTCTAGTAACCCCAATAAAAATTTCAAAGCTTTTTGAGTTGTCTAAGTATTTTTTAAAAATTCCAACATTCTAGTGTGAGACCAAGTTATTTTATAAACAGTTTGTGTTGTTGATTTTATTAAAAATAGTAATGCTTATCTAAAATTTATGGAAACATTACAGTAACTACATAACTCATTAAAGTTAATGTGGTATCAACTGGAACTCATAAGACGTCATTTAATATTTTATAAAAATTCGGGAAGTGACAACAAATTTCTGCAATAATATGGAATTTGAAACATTAAAGTAATACATAGATAAAGTATAATTAAAGTGTGAGAACATGTCGGGATGGACCATGAGTGTATATACAAACATTAGAAGTCCATCAATTGAAGGTTACATAGATAAGGCCGTAAAGCCTTGATCATGTGTAACTTATTTGTTGTTAACGTGTAGATTCTATCTTGGATTTTGTGCGTGCATTGTAATCATTATGGTGAGTTTTCGTGGCCCCATTTTAATTGTTTTCTTGGGGGAAATGATACTCATAAGTTGATTTGAAATGTTTTTATGTTGTGATTAAATTGTTTTGGTTTCTATTTGGACAAGGTTGTTGCTTATGTTATTTGTGCGTATTATCTGTGTGTACTTTCTGTGTGTACTTAAAGGTATGAGTTGTCAGTGCCATTCCTGACTTATGTGGCTCACTTACCGAACGTGAACGTAAATGCTAGCTTGTGATTGGATATTGGAGCATAGTCTTCCATTGTGATATGAGATTGATTGGTGATATTGATGGCGCGTGTTCACAACCTAATATGGGCTTTATGAACATTTTGGACTATCTGGACTATTTGGACATGTTGGACATTTTGAGCTATATTAGACTATTTGGACTATTTTTGAACTTGATTAATACTTTTGAGTATTCGCGAATCCCCGTTTTACTGTTCCAGACTATAATAAATTTTGTGAATATTTTACTTTGATAGTACATTTTATGAGGATTCCAAATATATAAGGAACTGGAAAAACGAAGCTATAACGAAGGAGTTATGAATTTTACGAGATTATGTTAATTAAATATATAAAAGTGTTTTTATAAAAGTTATTTTTCTTTAAATGTTACTATTCCAGACCTGATAAAAATGAATAAATATTTTATCATGATAGAACATCTCAACACGATCTCGTGGATATAAGGAACTTTAAAAACGGAATTAAAACGAATGAGTTATGATTTTTACAAGATATCGATAATTAAATTTATAAAAGTAATTTTATAAATAAACTGTTACTGTTACTGTTCACAAACAATATTTTATGAAATTTGTAAATATAATATTTTGTTAGATTATCTCGTCAGGACTTCATACATATAAAGAACGTTAAAAACAGAGTTAAAAATGAAAGTTATGAATTTATAAAGGTTCTGTACACTATTTTTACTCTTGTGCACTATTTTTATAAAAACTTACATACAGCTGATTGAAATATAAAATAAGGTTTACGGGCATTTTTGGGTCCGTTTGGGCTATAAAAACCTTAAGAAATATTGTCGTATCATTTATATAATATTTATATATGTTTTTAACTTTATAAATATTATTTTATAAAATAATTAAACTATTTATATAATATCATTATATAAATACTAAAAATATTGAATCAAGTATTATTAATAAATAATAAATGGTTGGACAAAGATAATATTTTTACAAATATAAATACTTAAACATTATTTGACAAGTACGATTTAAATATTGTTTTAATATTATAAATTAAACAAAGACTTTTAGGTAGTGATGTAACTCTATAAAATTATATGTTGTAATTATTCAAAATACGTTATACTCATACGACCTATACATAATTAGGTTGCATTCGGATTTGCCGAAACGATATACTTATTTGATTTAAATAATCAAATCATTCACTCGGGTGAGTTCATAGCCCCATTTTTATACAATTACAATGATTTATAAATATTGGGGTGAGAAACATGCATTGTTTTACATATTTGACGCAAGTACACTTTTAAGTAGCGATAACCCACTGAGCCCATTGATGTGTCGTCGTGTGGTTGTAATTTATGATTTTAAGTTTTAAATTTATATTTTGCCGACTTAACAAAAAACAACACTTTAACGGGCAGTGTACCCGGTCAGATGGGAGTTTCGTGGTAAGTAGGGTGTCGATCACTAAGACCAAGAGCGTTAATATCTTAATCTATCAGTATTTTAGTTATCTAAGTTAAACCTAAAACTAATTCAAAAAGGGGGATTTTCAGCCTGAGAGACTGGCACAGTTTTAGGTATCTAATCTAAGGTTTTGATGACAATTAACACACACAAAGCGATAGACAGAAGATAAAGATGAGGTGAATCCTAATGTAAGGGAAACGTATTAGCCATATTTATTCCAATTAAAACGCAGGTTTGTTTATTAGTGCAATGAGTACTTATCTCGAAGCGGCATATCATTCCTAGATTTAGGCGGTACTTCTTCCTAATACCTAGACACGCTAATTCTGTCACAGTTATACGCATCCGCATAAAGCATCCTTTATATTGATTATAATTCATCTTAGAAGGCAATAATGGTGATCTTATTGGATTCTAGCTCATCGAGACTTTACTAACTTACTACTTACAGTATTTTATATAAGTGGTAGTTTCACTATCCAAACTAAGCCAATGAAATCGGAACGTTATTTGTTAGAATCATTCTAGGTCACCTGCTAGTCTAACTTGTTCACTGAACCAAAGGCACTATTCGATATCTAGTTAAGCTAGAGGCGATATCCTTAGACACTGATTTAGCAGGACTTTATTTGTGATCCTATTAATTCCACCTATATAAATTACTATGTGAGAACTATCCGATATCTAGTTAAGCTGCAGGCGATATCCTTAGACACGGATTGAACGCATATTAAAGCACATAAACGTGTATCATGTGATAAATATAATCAATAACCAACGATAAATTAAGAAATCGAGATAAACAAACCAAACATTAAAATCTTCACAAATATGTCTAATACCTAAAGGTATCAGCCAATAACCATTGTGATGGATACAAACATAATAATCAAATCAAACAAGGTAAACTAATCGAGTTAAGCGAATGATACCAAAGATTAAACGATTATCAAGAATATATGAATTACAAGGGCTTCCCTATGGATTGAAGCACGTTGCTGCACCTTCTTGGCTTCTTTTATCTTCTGAAAATCGACCTTGGTAGTTAAAAGCACACTTAAAACGCGTTTTTGAGTTTTCTATTTATAGGGCCTGGAATATGGTCGATACGGCGTATCCAAAGTCTTAGATACGGCGTATACGGGGGTTTCTTAGAGTAGGGACCACGTTTGATATCTTCCAGTATATTTGATTTCCATATGGCTTGAATACGGCGTATTGCCTTCTTCTGGATACGGAGTATTAAATCTTGTTTCCTTTGTGGTCTTTGGTGAGTGCAGGCACAGATATGCCATATCTTCCTTGATGGATACGGCGTATTGGTTGTCACAACAGTAATCTTTAAAATATTTTTGTTTAAGCTCCAGAATGCGTGCCTTTTATTCAATCTTCACCAAGTACTCCATAATTACTGCAATTCTCAAATACAAATGATTAAGTAACAATTCTTTGCAATAATTATACAAAATGGGTTAATTACATGGGATAAATGATGCTATAAAATAGACGTTATTTGATGTCATCACCTATTATCATGAACTGTCAATTACTTAGTGTAAGCGTGAATGTTATAAATAGATCTATTTGGGATTGACATCCCCGTTCGGGTGAGTAGCGCTCACTAGTTTTGGCGGTACCGAACTAACGGGCGTATACCATGTCGGATTTAGGATGTTGCGGGTTGAACATCCACACGGGCATTGTTGCCAATTTATATTGCAATTCATACATGTCGAGCTTCAGTGTCATGAGCTTAGGGGAACGTAATTACATTTTGTGATAATGTATGTGTTACATTATTACGCACTAGAAATCTTACGGTCCTACTTTATACATTACTTAAACCTGTGAATTCACCAACTTTATGTTGAGGTTTTAAAGCATGTTTTTCTCAGGTCAATAAGGTGCAAGGGCAAGGATACATTGGATGTCGTTATTTTGGGAGTCATATTGCATAAAGATTTACTTGCATTACATTTTGAGGAATATTTTTTATGTAGTCAAATCTTTACATTTTCAATGATGAACAAGTTAAGTTGTGGGCTTTTGTAACAAACAATTTCATTAAATCCAATGTATCATTTTCAAACGACTTATTTAGAGGTCGTTCTCTTATATCTTGTGCTATTGATCTATGAAGTAACGCTCCCGGACCCTTATTTCGCTGCGACCCAATTTAGGGGTGTTACAGCGTTCCCATAACGGTCAACTCTCAATCGTCCATAATATACATACTTTTACAAAAACTAGTGGTGATATCTACCACTTTATACAAAACTTTACATCGTTGATTTATAACACGTATCAACGAGTCGATCCTTCAAATAATAACATAAATATAAACATACTACGAATTTCGATTTAATTTCACCATCTTCACGATCTTTAATAATTCCGGATAATTTATTCATAATCCTCCATACTTTGGACATATAAAAGTAATTTGTAAAAGTAGTAAAACATACTGAAAAACTACTACTTTTACAGTCCCATTGCATTGTGCAATTTCCCGACCTAACCATGGATGAAAAAATCAACGTGCCAATGCATTGTGTGCAATTTTAAAACCGCGGACTCCATCAGACTAGAGAATAAAAAAATATTCCGCTGCAAATACAGGAAATATAATACTTTACACAAAACCAACTAGCAATCGATTAAGGACTTAATCTAATAGGGTAGGCTAAGGTGTAAAGGTGTAACGAAAAAAACATTTGGTGTAAGAAAAAGAATGAAATGGCTCAACAGATTTTTCTAAGGGAATCTTACTCTATTAATGAGAGTAAACAAAGGGTTTATACGGGGGTTAACTAACCAGTGTGGTTAGCTAATATCACAACATATAGACTTTTGGGTGTATTTCTAGAAATTTACCAGTTTAGACAAGTTACTCCATCTATTAAAAATAGTACTTATTATTGTGATCTCGAATAGATATACCAAGCCAAGTTCTAAAGTCTACAACATCACCGGCACACTCATAATTTTGTGGAATTTGGGTAAACATTTGGAAATGGATAAGGCTAAATTCTCATGATATCTAACAAGGGTTATGTGTGCAGGTTATGTAACTAATAATTTCACAAAAGTATGCTTGATTTTTTTTTAAATTTAGGCATAATTTAAGCATTTTATTGTGAAAAATAGGACAAGTAAGCGTTCTAATTCTCCTCCCCTCACTTGAAGTATACAACGCCCTCGTTGTATAAATATAAGATTAAGAACAAGAAATTAAAAGAATTAGAACGAGAAACTCCCCTGGGATTTGCTCGGTATGATCCTCCATGTTGTGTTTCGAGCAAGATTATATGTTGTAAATGCGTCTAGATGCCCGCATGACTACAACATACAAAATTCCAGAATATAAATACTTCACCAATTTCTTCTTTTGTTCCAATATGGTCCTGTTCAAGATATGAGAAAACCAAATGCAATCCTATCCAGTATATTCGATGGTCAGAAAATAAAAACCTAAAAAATGAAAAACCGTACAAGAAGTTGATACGCCATATCTATTGTTTCAGGATACGCCGTATTGAGACATGTATTAAAAATACTAAGTACGGATCAGTCGTTTAATACGCTGTATTCATTTAATGAATACACCGTATAGACTGAATTGGCAATAAAGATTTAAAAATGTAGAAAAGTAAAGACTGGATAACGTCCAGATAGTCGATACGCCGTGTCCATGGAATTGGATATGTCGTATCGACAGTCTGGGAAGACAATCTCGATAAAAAAATGAAAATATATTCTGAGTTGTCTCCCGGGAAGCACTTTTGTTTTTGTCAGAGTCTTTAAGTTAGACTCCCTTCAGCCTTACGTTACATCATTCTCAAACTCTATAACTTCATCATCCTCATTGTCAATGTTACCTTTGTAATACTTCTTCAATCGTTGTCCATTGACTTTGAAGCTAAACCCGTTCTTGTCAATGATTTCTACATCCCCATATGGATATACCCTTTTAACAATGTCTGGACCGCTCCATTTTGACATAAGTTTTCCAGGCTACATCTTCAGACGAGAATTATAAAGTAGCACTTTGTCGCCTACCTTAACATCTTTATCGCCACGAAGTCTATAATCATGCCATTTCTTGGTCCGTTCTTTGTAAATTCTAGTATTCTCATAAGCGCCATCTCTCAATTCGGCTAACTCATTAAGCTGCATAAGACGACTTTTGCTAGCAAGCGTTAAATCCATATTACATTATTTCAATACCCAATGTGCCTTATGCTCGATCTTTACGGGTAAATGGCATGCTTTCCCATAAACTAGTCTGAAAGGTGTACACCATGTCGGTGTTTTGTAAGCCGTCCTAAATGCCCACAATGTATCGTTACGTTTTTCCGACCAATCTTTAGGATTGTACCCCACTAATCTCTCTAGGATACGCTTAATAACCCTATTAGTAACTTCAGTTTGTCTATTAGATTGAGGGTGATATGCCGTGGATAATTTGTGAGTTACACCATATTTTTGTAAAGCCTTTTCAAGCTGGGAATTACAAAAATGTGTCCCTCTATCACTAATCAAAGCTTTAGGAACTCTAAATCTAGCAAATAACTCTCTTAAAAACTTAACCACTATATGCGCATCATTCGTAGGTAATGCTTGAGCTTCGACCCATTTGAACACATAATTGACAGCTACTAATATGTATTTATTACCTCTAGAATCGGGAAATGGTCCTATAAAATCTATTTCCAAACATCAAAGACTTCGCATACCTGAATGTTATTTTGAGGCATTTTGTTCCTTGAAGATATGTTTCCTGATCTTTGACATGCATCACTGATGTGTGCTAAAACACACATCATTTATATTTCAGAAAACACTATTAATTGGACTAAAAACATGAAATATGCTTAATATTATTGCAAATATGTTTGTATTTTGTTTTTATGTCTTGCAGGTACAAGGGGTTGAAAATAAAGAAAAAACGATGACTTTGGGTAAAGATTTGAAGAAGTTTACGCGTTTTTCAAGATCAAGACGAAGTCGTTAATATTTCCCAAGCATGCCATTGGAAAGAGCACGAAAATTCGAGTCTGACGATGCCTTCATCTCTTATTAGGCCGTCCCAACACCATTTATATGGGTCGGACCGACCCATACTATTTAAAAAGACCCAAGACATGATATACTTAACCCACGTAAGCCCATCCCAAGTCTCTCATTAAAACCCTGCCCAACAAATAAGGGTGCTTAAAAAAGGCCCTATGATCCATCTGCTTATATTAGCCCAACTGGAAGTCCAAGTAAACTACTAAAAGCCCACTTTTGGCTGCTTAATTCAAACGCAGATATAGCAGCAGACGAATGGATATATACGTCTTTTTCATATCTTTGTCTTATGAATATACCTTCGAACTCATTTTTTCTTTTGGTCGTTTTTTTTCTTTTTTTAGAGATTAGGAGTAGGGTACAAGTAGATTAGGAGTAGATTTTAATATTTCTCTTATGTATTGTTTTCATTTCCTTTCTCATGTAATAGATAGGATTTAATTTGTAACGTGCCGGTTAATTTGTTAAAATACGATTTCGAGAGGATGTGTTTTTGATGTTTCGATCGAACAAGAATGAGTTTCCCAGGTAGTATTGATATCGATTGCTTTGTTTTTCCGTTTACTCTCATGTATCACAGCTTATTAATCAAATAAGCTCTCCCATAGCTTATTTTGGTTTCGATTTTGAATGGAGTTTTGGTTCGAGTTAACTTATATATGGCTAGTTCGACTTTGGTTGTTTCATATAAGTACTAGATTTCCTATCCTTTTTGCTTAGATCTGAAGTTGTTGGTTTGTGCTTGTCGTATTGTTTTTTTAGTCTTGCTTCCTCTTGGATTAGGACTTGCTTATGTTGGTAATAATTAAGAGTGACTTTAAATGCTTATGTTTAGGTTTTAGAGCTTATTGCATTTTAGTTTCGTTTAAAGCTCGTTTCGATAGTAAAAAGTGCTTAAAGAGGTTTCGGCTTATTTTCTAATCATAGTATATTTAGATAGTTTCATTTAAGTTTAGAATAGTTTTTGAAGAACTTTTAAAGTAGCTTATTGTTACTAGCTTATTGTTTCATTTTAACTTTACTTGTTTTGAGATGGTGAACCCGGTTCTACTCATGTGGCGAGGAGCTTATGGGTCTTATAAGCTAGCTTATTGTCTAAGTGCAAAGCTTAGTTAGATTTTACTAGCTTATTAGAGAATGAAATTTAAATACTTTATAATCTATTAAGTAAATAAAGTTTAAATAAGAAATACACTTAGCATTATGTCTAGTTTATATAATCGGGTGGTTTCGTTCTTATCGGTTTCATCATTCGGGTTCTACTTCTTTTCCCTTTTCCATTATTAGTAGTTTTAGCTTAATTGGATTATTATTGTTATGCTTATTAGTATTAGTTTAGTTTCCATTTTTAGCGGGTAGTTATATTTATGCTTGTTAAGTGAGTAGTATTTGGTGAATCAAGTGTGGACATAAAAGTGATTATCGATTAATAATTTTCTGATTATTTAGATTTGTGTTTTGGTTGTTCGAATGGGCAAAAGCCGTAAGAATAATTAGGCATAAATTTAGTAATTAATATATTGATAAAAAATCATTTTCAAAATAAACCAATGCTTAGTGAGTAGTTTAATCATATGCTTGTTAAGTAAGTTGGTGAATAGTGAATTAAGTGTGGAATTTAATAAGTGACTAGTGATTAATAATTTGCAAAAGCTATTTAGTTTAGTGTTTTATTTAGTCGAACGGGCAAAAGCCGTAAGATTAAGTAGGCATTAAAGTAGTAATTAATATCTTGATAAAAAGTTGTTTTCAATATTAAGCCAACGTTTTGAGGAAACGATTATTTAGACGGATATTAATTCGTCATTAAGATCTAAAACTTCACACTTAAGAATGTATTCACTTTTACTTAACAAGCATATTTCTCTTTATATTCTTCATTTTTAGTAGCTTGCTTATTAATTAGTATAATCTAGTTTATCGTTATCTTTAGTTTTAATTCAAAACCAAAAACCAAAAGATAATCAAGCATCAAATGACAAGCATTAACGTAAATCTCAATTCAATTCTCGTTGGGATACGACTCCGGAAGATTTAATTATTACTTTTTCTAAAAGCGATTCTTATTTCTAACGGGATACTTGATATTATATACATACGGCTAGTACGTATTTATACGGATATCAAAATGGCGCCGTTGCCGGAGAGAGTTGTACGATTTTTACATGGTGTTTTGAGTTAGTGCATTGAAGATCCTTTCTTCGGAAAGTTTATTTTCGTACTTATTGAAAAAATAAAAATCCAAAAATATTTTCCTTCTTATTTTATTTTTATTTTTATTTTTCCTTTTCTTCTTATAAATATTAAAAATGCAAAAAAATATTTTTATTTTTATTTTTAATATCTTTATAAAAATATAAAAATATTCTTCTTTATCCTCTTATTTCATTTAATTCTTATCTTCTTTACCCTCTTATCCGTTTAATTCTTTATTTGCTATGTCTGACTCGGAAGCTTTAAATGAGCAACTGACAAAACTTTCCTGAGCTTTGAAACAATTTGAAAGACAAATATTATCTGGCCAATATAATTGCTCATGTTGTGGGGGTCCCCGAAATGGTGAAAATTGTCCCGAATGTAGAGTTGTAGGGACGGGAAACGGGTTTGTCTATGACCAAAACCCTTATTCCTACAATGAAACACCTAATTTCTTTAACCAACCCCCACAACACCCGATTCAGACATACTTGTGTGAGTATTATGGAGGAAGCCTTCACCCGGGCTTCGATTGTCAAACAGGGAACGCACCCGTCTATGATCAGGGTCCCTATTACAATCAAGACTTTGGTTTTAGCCAACCTCCACTATATTCTCCGAGCCAGCCACAACAGTTTGACTGTTGTGAGTTCTATGGAGGTCCACATTTTAGTTCTGATTGTCAAGCAAGGAATACACCCATCTATGATCAGGTTCCTTGCTACAATCAAAGTTTTAGTGATGACCAACCTCCATTTTATTCTTCGTATCAGCAACAACAGTTCGACTGTTGTGAGGTCTGTAGAGGTCCCCATTATAGCTCTGATTATCAAACCAGGAACCAGCTTGTCTATGAGCCTAATCCTGGTAACAATTATGACTTTCCTTGTTTTGACCAACCTCCACAGTACCATATTGATCAGTTGCCCCCTCAGGATTTAGATTCTCATAGGCATTTTATGCTTTTAGCAAGGGAAAATAACCGTATTTAGGAGGAAATTCTTAGAACTTAAACGCCCAATCTCTCTGTTGTTCCAAAAGAACTTGAGGGGAGTGACGATTACACGAAGGTGAGTTATAACAAGGATAAATGTTTAAGTGATCATTATACCGCTCCTGTCACACCTCTTGCATACACACCATCCATACCTTTCTTAGCTACCCTGGAACCTGCAGACACCTTCTTAATGGGGGATGCGGTTATTAGCACTATTCTCGAAAGGGAAAATGACGAATTCATAAAGTCTAGTATTGATGATCTTGTCCCAATCCCAAGGGATTCGTAGGTGACATCGGTTTATGATGATTTAGAGTGTAGTAGGCCACTTGATTCTCCACCCTCACCTAGACTTGATGTTTTGGGAAAAAGAAAAGTAGATATCAACTAACCTTTTGGAGAGCATTTAGACACCCTCTTAACGGGGGATAGGGAATTGACTTTAATCCTAGAGATATAGAAACCAATGACATTATTCCAGTCCCATAGGTGTTTGATGAACCTTTAGGTAATTCTGATTCGGTGCCTAGATCTTATGATGTGACTTTCTCAAACCCTCTCTTTGACTTTAATGATGATTATACCTTATGTTATGATAATCCACTCTTTGATGAGGAGTTTGAGGACATTAGTAGTCTGGACCCCCTGAGTCGACTCTAGTTATTGATGAGTCTTCCTTGCTAGTTACACCGCCTTCTGATGCTAAGCAATTGAGCTTAAGGGAGGTGGAAAGATTTGATCTGTTTTTCTCCCTGACACAGTCGGGTGAGGAGACGAGGGTGATGAATATCCCTTCCTTTGGTTTTCATCATATGCCATCACCCTGTCCTGTTGCATACTCACCTAAGGAGGTGATGTATTGCTATTACCATCCTCACCTCACATTGGGTGATGGATTTGACCATGGACCTAAAATGAAATAACACTAGAGTCAAGCTAGAGACTCGAACAAAAACAAGCGCTTCTCGAGAGGCACCCGTGTTATCCTTAATATTAAATAAGTAGCTTACTACATTAGGTTTCTTTCGTAGTAGTTTATTAGTATTAGTAATGAATAAGTGTAGGGGAGTGCTTCTCTCTTTGTTGTGCTTTGTGGGTATCCGTTTTTGCTTGCAGGATTCTCTTTGATCGTGAAGACCTTCGTGCCTGTTTTCAATCCTCCAATCACTTGGTCTTCGATCGATCTTCATATTTATATCTAGGGAAATATAACCTGATCACTGGATATTTATTGTGTTTCCTTTTTCACACTTATAATTTTTTGCATTTGCTTTGTTATTCATTAAGCGTGGGGGTAAATATACTGATATTTTGTACTTTGGCCAATGTTCGATTCAAGTGCGGGGGGGAGGGCGGGGATTTCTGTCGAAATGTGATCTTGCATGACAGCCTTGTTGTGTCCCTTACGCACTCCGTTTGACATAACAATTTTTAAAAATTTTTATCGTTCAAAAAAAATGATGATGAAAATATAAAAATATTAAAATAAGTAGGCTCGTAGAACTAGGTAGCTTTTGACTTGACCGAGTTTTTCACTCTAGCTTTCCTCTTAGCTTTCGAGACTAAGCGTTTGCTTAACATTTTAGAAATTTTGCAAAGAACGAAAAATGGATAGAGTTGAATTTATGTTAAATGCTAAGCGTGAGTAGTTGGATCTCCTTTTGCAGCTCATAGAGGTTTTATTGTAGTTTTTTGCTCCCATAGCTTAATATATCGTTATAAAAATTGTTTAATAAAATAATGTACTTTGGTTTATGCAGATTCTTGAGTTTAGATCCATTAAAGAACAAAAAACGATAGAGCTAGATATAAGTTAGATGCTAAGCGTGGAGTAGTTGGATCTCTTTAGAGCTCATAGAGGTTAATTGTGGCTTTTACTCCCACCAGCTTAATAAACGTTATCTAATTGTTAAATAAATAAAGTTGCTTTGGTTTTTACGATTCTTAGTTTAAATCCCTTCGTAGAGATTCCTTCTGGTGAAAGTAAGGTACACATCGAGGTTCTGTCAGTGTTGTGGGACACTCCCGGGTCTTGTCGGTTAGGACGCCCGATGTCTCGGAAGCTAAAAGACCACAGGACTTGAAATTTGGTTATAATAATAATAATAATAATAATAATGTAATAAACTGAAGCCGAAATAAGACCACTGCTTCTTGTCGGTTAGGACGCCCGATGTTGCAGTCGTTTAAAGGGTTGAGGTAATAATAATAATAATAAATTACCGAGGTCGAAATAAGACTACTGGCTCTGTCGGTTAGAACGCCCGATGTGTCAGTTATTTAAAGAACCGAGGGATAAAAATGTTGCAATAATAATAATAATAAAACCAAATTTCGACTCCGGAGTAATCTAAATAAAGTCTTCGTCTCTGGACTCGTAGTTGAGTTATTTCAGATGAAATAAAAAGGATAACCCCTAAATCATGCGAAATTAGAACCTTAATGCGGACCTTATTCTCACCATATCATCTCTTTAGGAAAGGATTTTAAACTAATTATGGTTTAAACCGGGCACCTTTATGATAATAAGGACATAATTTACTTGTCACCAATAATAATAATAAAGTCCTTAGAGGATTTAGGAATAAGAGAGCGAAAAGTGGCTAATGCATACACAATTTGCATTTATGAGTAGTGTTAGCATCTAATCTTATATTTGGCTGTGATTTCGTTTTAAGCTTAGTTTGGGGATTGTGAAAAGTCGAGGATGACGAACTCCCGTTCTTAAAGCATTTTTAAATAAATTTTATAAAAATTGTATCTTAGTTTTTTTATCTATTATTAAATAAGTGGTTAAAACGGGGGCGTTTTCGAGATAAATGATTTTTGAACCTTTTAATGGACCGTTTTTGTTCTTGTTTGATGTGAGGGGTCATAAGTTAGGGGGAATTAAATTATTTATTTCCGGGCGTGCTTTACAAACATTGCGTGTGGGACCAGCAATGGCTAAGTGTGGGGGAATTTGATGTGTGCTAAAACACACACCATTTATACCCCGGAAAACACTATTAATTGGACTCAAAACATGAAATGTGCTTAATATTATTGCAAATATGTTTGTATTTTGTTTCTATGTCTTGCAGGTACAAAGGATTGAAAATAAAGCAAAAACGATGACTTTCGGTAAAGATTTAAAGACGTTTACGCGTTTTTCGAGATCAAGACGATGTCGTTAATATTTCTCGAGCATGCCATTGAAAAGAGCACGAAAATTCGAGTCTGACGGTGCCTTCATCTCTTATTGGGCTGGCCCGACACCATTTATATAGGTCGGACCGGCCCATACTATTTAAAAAGACCCAAGACATGATATACTTAACCCACGCAAGCCCAGCCCAAGTCTCTCATTAAAACCCGGCCCAGCAAATAGGGGTGCTTAAAAAAGGCCCTATGATCCATCTGCTTATATTGGCCCAACTGGAAGTCCAAGTAAACTACTAAAAGCCCACTTTTGGCTGCTTAATTCAAACACAAATATAGCAGCAGACGAATTGATATATACATCTTTTTCATATCTTTGTCTTATGAATATATCTTTGAACTCGTTTTTTTCTTTTGGTCATTTTTTTTATCAAAATAAATATTAAAATAAAACTCGGTCAAGTCAAAATATCCCTAGTTCTACGGGCCTACTTATTCACATATCTAATTATAACTAAGAGAGATTTTTTTCTTACTAAAATAAAACAATAAAATATTAAAATTTTGGTCAAAACGGTGTTGCGTGGGACACAAACAGGCACAGGTATGATCAATTTCGATAGAAACCCCCCCACACTTAGAACTGAACATTGGTCTCAATGTTAAAAAAATGTCGGATTTTACCCCCACACTTAAGGACGAAAAAGGCAAATGCTTGAAATTCCAAATGTGAAAAAGGAAACAATATATATATATATATATATGATCAGGATTAAGGATTTCCATAATATTATGAAGAAGATCAGAGACCGAGAGATTGGAGGATTGAAAACAAGCACGGAGGTCTTCACTATCTGAGGGAATCCTGCAAGCAAAAATGAGCACCCACAAAACACAACAAGGAAAGAAGCACTCCCCACACTAAATATTAATACTACTAACTATACTAATATAATATTATACTACTAAGAAAATAGAAAGAGAAAGAGAACGCGGGTTGCCTCCCGAGAAGCGTTTATTTTTGTTCGAGTCTCTTGCTTGACTCTAGTGTTATTCCATTTTAGGTTCATGGTCAAATCCATCACCCGATGTGAGGTAAGGATGGTATAGCAATACATCACCTCCGTAGGTGAGTACGCAGCAGGACGGGGTGATGGCATATGATGAAAACCAAAAGAAGGGGTCTCTATCACCCTCGTCTTCCCACCCGACAGTGTCAAGGAGAAGAATTGATCAAATCTTTCCACTTCCCTTAAGCAAATCTGCTTAGGATCGAGATGTGGTAGATCTAGTGAGGAGGACTTTGTAGGTAACAATGCTGGAGATACATCGAAAGATGTATCTTCATTAAGCAATTGTTCAAAATATAAAATGTCACCCTCTGAGTCGTGATACCTATCATCAACTTTAGTAGGAATTGAATCTTATTATGATAATGTTCCAATTGAGAATATTATATTGATGATATATTTTTTTCTTTTTATGGACAATGTTTTTATATATTTTTTGATTTTTTTTTCTTATATATATACTAATAAAAGAAAAATCTTTTTGTATTTTTTATGAGAAAATAAGCAAAATAGCTTCACACAGAAGGATCTTTAAAGCACTAATTGTCAAACGCAATGACAATCGTATACAATCCTCCCCGGCAGCGGCGCCAAAATTTGGCAATGACGAATTTCAACCCTTTATATATATTAAATATAATAAATATATAAATATATAATAAGAATCAAAAATCTCAATGTAGAAAATCCGGAAGTATGATTTCCGGGTTATTATCCCCAACGAGGAATGCAATGAAAAGTCATTTGTCGGTTTGACATTTGATGCTTGAATGGAACAAAGATTATGATTGGTTTTCTAAATCTACGGGAAATTTAAGGCGTCTAAAAACTAACTAAGGCAAATATTAATCCTAAAAATGCAAATTTGGTTTCTAAACCTCTAAAATGACAAATGAACATTTTCTAAAAAAAGATTTATATTTTTTTGGCTTTTTTATAAATTTTTATGAATTAAAAACCTATTTAATCTATTTAAAATCCTAGAAAATGACAAATTAATTCCTAAAAATTCCAAAAAATGATTTTCTACTTTAGAAAAGTCTAAAATATGATAAAAACTCAGAAAAATATTTTTTTTCTATTTTTTATTTTTAAAAACTATTTCTTAAAATTAATTTAAAAAGCTAAAAATGAAATTTAAAATCTAAAAAATGATGAAAAAGATTTTAAGCTTTGTAAACCTAAAACTATTTATTTTAAAACTAAAAACTATTTTTTTGTATTTTTCTAAATTAATTTTCTATTTTTAAATGATTTTCTAAAATTTTAATCTTCGAAAAATAAAAAAAATAGCAAATAAAGGAGGAAAAATCTAAAAAATTGCAGGAAAGTCCTAAAAGTTGTAAAGTTCCTAGGAAAAAATAAGCTGGTTAAGGCAGCTTACCAAATAAGCTAAAAATAAGCCCTAATAAGTTGCGAAGTGGCTTATAAGAATAGAGCTCAAAACATGTACAAATATATAGAATGTGCAAAGTTAAACAGAAAAGACCCAATGGCGCTTGTGTAGTAGAGGTGTGTGTGTAAAACGTTTGCTGAGTAGGGGTTGAGGTCCCGAGTTCGAGTCTTGCTCACCTGGGTTTTCCCCCAACTCCCAAATGTTTTTTAAATGCCATTTTTAACAACTTTTTAGATAAGCAACAAATAAGCAATTTTTACAAAAACACTTTTTTAGAAATCAAAAATAAGCACAAAAATAAGCTAAGAAAGGGACAGAATAAGCTATACTACTCTAAGTGACTTTTTTTGTTAACTGTTAAGCACTTTAAGCACTAATAAGCTAAGAAAACTCAAAATAAGCTAAAACAGGTAAAAGGCTATATCTAAAAAGCATTTTTGAACAAAGATAAGCAACTAAAATAAGCTAGAAAACAGATCCTTATGGCTTAGTGGCTTATACCACTAAAAAGCTTGGCCAAAAAGCTACTTAAATCAACAATCAAAAAGCAGTTTGAAATTCAAATAAGCCCTTAAAAAGCTAAATGAAAAATCTATTTCACACACATTCAACACTTAGAAAAAAATTTGCAATCTTCACAAAACACCACTTTTGAGCTTAAAAATAAGCACTTAAACAGAACCTTATGAATATGAGACCAACAAGCAGATCAAATTTAAACCTCAAAGAACTTATATCATCAATCAAAAACCATTTTAAAATTCAAAATAAGCTATAAAGAGCAAATGAAAAAGCATTTTCTCCTTTTTTTCAACACTTACTTAAAAATTGACATAATTGGCAAAACACAAAAATGACAAATGCAGACCTAAAGCTAATGGTTTCTACTCACTTTTAACACTTGCACAAACACAAAAACATCATAAAAGCTAAAGATTCAAAAGCATAATTAAATAAGCAAATAAAATGAGCTTTAAGCTCACAGATTCAAACCACAAGCTCTTAAAACCTTTATTTTGAGTTTGAACACTTAAAAACTTAAACAAACTGAATCTTAGGACTAATCTAAGCTAAACTAAATTGTCCCAAGAGTAAAAACTCATTTTGACAAATAAAAATAGTTAAACCAAACACCGCTTTAAATTCTAAAAAACTAATTTTTAGACTGATTTAAGGTGATTTAAGCTGAGTTTATGGAAAACAAATAACAAACAACAAGTATTAAGCAATAATAAGCACAAAGAGCACAGTAATAAGTAGTTAAATAAGCTAACAAGTAATAAGCATATAAGGCAAATAAAGGCAGTTTCAAAGAATAACTTAAACAAAAGACAAATAAGCATTAACTAAGCATAAATAGCACCAAACAATAGTAATAAGCAACAAAAAGTAGGAATAAGCAAAAAATAAGCTAATGAACAGTAATAAGGAACACTTGAAAAATAAGAAATTAGAAACTTACAAAGGCCCTTGCTTAAACAGGGCAAACAATGCTCAAAAGAGCTTATTTACAAGCTCTAGCTTATCTAAGATAAGCTAGTAGTGTCCATAAGCCCATCCAAGTTTGGCTTATCATCCATAAATAAGCTGTGGTGTTTTTAGGGAGTGGATTTTTTTTTGTTTTTTGTAAAATTTTCTTAAGTACTTTGTATTTAAGTTAAAAACAATTTGCTTAAATGTCTAAATAAGAGCTTATAAGAGGCTTTTAACAAAGGAAAAACAGGAATTCAAAAGTAGACTTAAAAACTTCAAATTTTTGTTAATACTTAAAAAAAATTACAGGACTTGGAAATTAAAGACAATGATTAAAAACAAGCTGAAAACTAGAACTAGGTAAAAAAACTTAGTGTGCCCAAGGGCTTACAATGAGTCCTATTTATAATAAGCCAATGAAGGTTCTAGGTCTTGTGTTTTCTTTGTGAGAGCTTCCGCGGGTGTGCTTGTTGTGTGAGAGCCTTCAAAATTAATCATAGTTGTCCAAAATGAGTAGTCCCCAAGTCTCTTGATCTTAGCCCTTCATTTTTGTCTTTATTCTTTGCCCAATGAGCTTGCAAGGGATTGCCAATGTGTCATTTGTTGGTTTGTGTGGTGGGATAAGGAGTTGGTCGACAAAGTGGAGAAGAAAGGGAAATAGTGTTTTATCTGGTATGAGGAAAGGACACACACTCCTTGTGTGTGGGAGATAAATAGTGTTTGCGCCCCTTTTGAAGTTTGGAAAATGGCAAGTTTGGTCCCTAACAGTGTGTATAACTATTGTACGTATGGTCCTTTGTGGGGTAAAAAGGTTTTGGGATTTGGCAATTATGGTTCTCCAAGGTGGTATGTGGTATTTCATAGAAGGTCCTTGTGACTAATAGCGTTAAGGTGTTGGGGGTTAACAGGTTTGTTATAAGGGGGTAAATGGTTATGGTTTGGGCTAGTGTATTGGGCCGGCTATAATAAAAAGGACTTGGGCTTTTTATAAGTCTTTAAGTCTTCAATATGTTCAAATGGGCTGACCTGGCCCATTAGATGGGTACGGGTTGGCCCATTTAACATTTCTTCGATATCGGCTCCGCCTTTGACTTTGACTTTGTCGGGGTTGACTTTGGCTTTGATTTGACTTTTCTTTCACGCTCTTTCCGTTCTCGTGCTCGGTTTTGTCGTTTTGGCTTCGATTTTATCCTTTTCTTGGATGTCCGTTTCCTGCAGAATACAAATGCAAAACATACAAATACAATGTATTTTTGGTACGTTTTTTGTCATTTAAGTTCGATTTTAATGGGAAAATGGTATGTGTAATTAAGCACCTACCAATTCCACAAAAATTTGGTGTCACGCCTTATGAACCGCATCCTACATTAGAAATAGGACATTTATTAGAAAGACCTTAGATAGAATACCATACGAAATTCTCCTTAGCAAAAAGTCATCATTAGGATATTGTAGAGTTTTTGGATGTAGATGTCAAGTACAAACCACTAGCCCTCATTACCTTAAGCTATACAATGGTATTTTCTTAGGATACTCCCAAACCTCAAAAGCATACATAGTGTTTAACGAAGAAAAATTAAATATAATGGAATCTTTAAATGTAGTATTTGATGAAAAATACCAAATTCATTAGATGATAGAATGAATGAACATTTTGTTGATAACAAATCAATTAAAAATGACTTAGAAGAAACTAGTCCTAGGATAGAAAGTGTTAAGGATAATAGTAACCATATCCTAGATATAATTCAAAGAATCCTTAGGTCACAAATCCAAAACAATGTATTCGCATTCATGTCAACCTTAGAACCCAAGAACTTAGAAGAGGCTATTAAGGATGAAACTTAGACCATGACAACGCATCAAGAACTGAATCACCTCGTACGTAACAATATTTGGGAGTGAGTTCCACCACCTAGTTGTCATACTATTATTGGATTCAGGTGGTCCTTTGAAAATATATTGGATGAAAACAGGATAGTGTATAGAAATCATGCTTGGCTAGTGACTTGTGAAAACCTGAATTACCTATAAACACCATCTTTTCCCTAGTCGCACAATTAGAGTCTTTACATATACTACTAGCATATGCATGTAGTGATGTGTTTAAACTACAACAAACGGATGTCAAAAGTATCTTTAAAAATGAAACATATGTTACACAATCTTCAAGATTTGTGGATTTTCAAAAACCCAATTATGTTTTTAAAACGAATAAAGCATTATATAGACTTGGTTATAAAAATGCATCATGGCATAATAGCGTAATTTCTTATCTTGTTAGCCAAATTTTTTTGTTAGGCACAGAAAATAAATCATTATGTTTTAAGATAAAGAATAAGCATCAAATCATCGTTCAAATCTTTGAAAATGATATTATCTTTGGATCTGCATGCCAATCCCCATGTGATGAATTTGAGAATTGTATGCATGATAAATTTAAAATGAATAAATGAGGAGATCTTAAGTCTATTCTAAACCTACAAATCACACAAAGCAAAAATGGAATATTCATATCAGAATCAAAATACTTGAGAAGTTGTCTCAAGAAATTTGATCTTAAAAAGGCTAAATCTATTAAGACACCAATGTCAACCGATTTAAAACTTACCTTGGACTAGGATGGAGTTTCAGTTTATTGCTCTAAATATAGATGTATGATAGGGTGTCTGTTAAATCTTCCTGATTACAGATCCGACATCATGTTTAGTGTATTTTTGTGTGCATGATTCCAAGACAACACCAAGGAATCTCACATGGACGTCATTTTATGGATATTCATATACATAAAGAGCACTCAATATTCAGGTCTTTGGTATCCAAACACCTTAGGTATTGAAGTTTATGTGTATGCCGACTCAGATCACGATAGAGATTATGATGATAGAAAAAGCACAAGTGGTGTCTGCACCTTAGTTGGAGGATGTCTAATGCAATGATGTTGTAAGAAACAAATGGCACTAGCAATATCCACAACTAAAGCTGAATATGCTACTGCCGGAAGGGCATGTCAACAAGCTTTGTGGATGAAGCAAGCCATGAAAGATTACGACATTCATTGCAAAGATGTTCTTGTACTCTGTGACAACAAAGGTGCAATAGACCTAAGCAAGAATCCCGTTCATCACTCCCGAACAAAACATATCGGAATTCTTCATTCCTCACTTTGAGATAATGTTCAAAAAAGGAACATTCTATTGGAAAAAGCCACCTCCGAAGACAATATCCTCGACATTCAAACCAAACCCTTAAAATGCAAAACCTTCAACTATCTTAGATTAGGACTCTAAATGCTAGATTATAATTAATAAAATGTTAATTTGAGAATCAACTGGTTTCTAAATTAAGTTTTACTTTTTGCAAGTATAACTTAAATTTTATATTACAAATCAAGTTTGTAATTAAAATCTCTAAACCAATTAATAAAGATTAGTTCTTTGTTAACCATGCAAAATCACTTAAACATTTTCTCAAAATTATCCACTATTTTATCCAAATTCAAAAATCACCAACCATCACTCTCATTGGACCACAAAATCATGTGGGCCCAAATTCTATCTAACTTAACCCAAACTCCAAAAACCCATTCATTCCAATATCACTCAAATAATAAAAATTTCACCTCCTCCTTTCTCAAAAACCACGACCGGCCACCAAGAAGCAAGAATACCATCCATTTTTGATTTTCTCGCTTCAATTCTTGAATTATTTGGTATGTTCTTGATCATCTATTATTTCATATTTATCTTATTTTCATATATCACTATTAATTTGGGATTTTAATTTTGTCTTGCGGTTTTATTTTGTGATTTTGACTGAAAATTGGTTTTAAGTATCCCCGGATGATTTTATGTTAAAAAATGTATTGATTAAAAAATGTGGAAAAGTCCTAATTACAAGCGAAACTATGGAAAAAAATAATTTTAAAATTCAGCTTAAAATAAATAAAAAGGGGCGAACTATTTGATTTACAAGCACATCCTTCAATTAGTTGTGTCAAACTTGTCATTTTAAGACTAAGAAAATGTGTGATCGAAAAATGACCAAGCATTTCATGAATACATTTTGTGGCTCCAACAACGAAGCTTACAAGAAGCTCATGTCTCGGAACGATCACAAGGGTCGTGAATGTGACAATGAATACCTAAATATTTCGGGGCTAAGTAACCCATTCACCCGTTCCTTATGCTATTCATTCACCCACAATCTTCCAAACAAAATCTATCCTCGTCACCTCCAAGAGTTCTTTGCGTTCTATGAGTTTGATCAAACTAATCGTACCCTAAATTTCAGGATGTATGGTCACGACTATGCATGGAGTTTGGAAAAGCTTGGAAAGGTCTTCAACATACCCTCGCAAGGACGATTGTTCTACTTTAACTCCACAAACACCAAATAATTTACCAAATACAACCGATACCATCCAATCGATCACGCATACATCAATGCATCCGAAATCCAAAACATTATCTTCATACACCCTTACCATTATGATGGAGCACCTTACCCTTATTGGAACGCCTCTAACCTTTATGAACGGAAGATGTGGGAACATGTCTTGACCTCCAATGTGTTCGTTAAATTGGGTAGCAAAGGTAACGTCTCTATCATAGTCGAATACATGCTTTATTACATTTAAAGCAATATTCCTTTCCACTTTGCCTACTTCATGGAAAAAAGAATAGAGGGCATAAGTACTAATGATAGGTGGATCCTTTATGCTCGATTGTTGACACGACTATTTGAGGTTTCCAAGAATGAACACCTACGTCAAAACCACTACACTACATGCAAAGGCGTGGAACCAATATTCTCCACCTTTAATGCCTCTAACTTGGAGCTAACCGACACTGATTATGCGGTGCTGGAACATGGAGTATCATCATCTCATGGACCACAAATAGATCTGGAAGAACGAATTGAATAACAAATTAATGAGTGGTTAGATGAAGACGCATGGAAGAGCCGAAGATGAAATTAGCTAGGATTAATTGGTTGAAAAGGAATCTATGGAAAGATTGAGCTTTGGAGAAAAGATGTCGTACAAGTCATACTTAACAAGCAAACGTCAACATAGAGAGAGCTGAACAAAAATGGAAATAATTAAGAACTTCTTTAAGAAATGGGCAACCAGCGAAGATAGATGTGGGAACATGTCTTAACCTCTAATGTGTTCGTAATTGGGTAGCAAAGGTAAGTCTCTATCATAGTCGAATACATGACTCTTTTACATTTAAAGCATATTCCTTTCAACTTTGCTCTACTTTCATGGAAAAAGAATGGTACGATAGACGGCATATATACTAATGATAGGTGGATCTTTATGGGCTCGATTGATTGGACACGACTATTAGGAGGTTTCCAAGACTAAGAACACCTACGTCAATACCATACACTACATGCACGGGTGGGAACCCAATATTCTCCACCGTCAATGCCTCTAACTTGGAGCTAACAGACATTATTATGCGGTGCGGTGCATGAAGCCTCATCATTCATGGACACAAAATAGATCTTGAAGAAACGAATTATTAATCACAATGTATTGTAAATTACATTTAAAGGATTATGTCATTTGTGTGTGGTTTAAGAATTATTGATATCCTTACTAACTTGAAAATATGTATGTGTGCTTTTGAACTTATTTCAACTTTGAACTTGGGTTTGTAATAATTAGACCTTATTTTATGATATGCATAACTTGTGTGTGTTCATCCATATTGCTTTGCATGTCTACCTACTTGTAAAATCAAGAGTTGAACATGCTTGTTACTTGTATTGATTTCTACATTTCCAAATGGTAAGCTAACCCATGTTGGACTTGATCATGCATATATGTTTGTTTCTTGTGTTGCTTGTGTTGCTTTGTGTTTGCTTGTTGCTAGTTATAGCCAAGAACATCTCAAAGGTAATGCTCTTGACCCATGGATCCCCGCCTTAAAACAAGGGGGAGCAATGATCTAGTGGGAGCATGTGTCAAAATACCTACTCTCTACAAAGATATAAACCTTTAAGTTTAAGACTAAGATCCCACCTTTTTGATTTGACAAAAGGGGGAGAAAGAAAGCAAAGAGCTAGAGCTTACAGGGAGAAAATAAGCTACTTATGCTTGGTGAAGACCAAGTTCAAGTTTCACCAAATTACAAGGCCAATAGCAAGACGCAAGCTACATCAACGGCGTACTTCATCTTCACGATGTTTGTAATTTTAATTTGCTTTCGAAATTTTATTTCTCATCATCAAAATGGGGGAGATTGTTAGTGCAACATTGACTAGGATATCTTTTATGTTTTAATGATGTCAAATAAATGTTCGCGACACTTAAATTGACAAACGATAGCCAAAATCTAGAAAAATGAAATTGTTTAGTTGGCCACGCATCAACACGTGGCCAGCGCGCCACTCACGGCTTTCCTCCTACCCGACACATGTGGAAACTGCAATAAAGGTGTGTACATGATATTTGAGGATTTAGGAACACTCCAAATGAGGTTTAGACTTAGAGAGGAGCAAAAATGAATTCTCCCATTTTTCAACAAAACGCCAACTCAAATCTTTTATCAAACGCCTCTAGCCAAGGCTGAAAGCTCTTTCTAAACCTAGTATGAACGTACTTTCAACATACCATCAAACAAAAGTATTCATTTAACCTTAATCTAAATTTATGTTGTTCCTAATCACGTAACGGGTTTTACTTCCTTATTGGTCAAACTAAGTCAAAGGTCACTTTGCGTAAACGCGTCCTTTCTCGCTAAGGGATATGATTTACTTGCGATGCATAGCACTTATCTTATTTGCATCAAGATGATTAGTGATCAAATCCATTGTTGATTATCATGGATTAAGTCCAATTGACTATTTGAGTTTGTAGTAATTGGAGGTTAATTATACTTTGACTTTTCCTACCTCCTCAGTTATAAATGATTTACAAACTTACACACATATTCCTCAAATGTCCTCTACATAATCACAAGATGGTTTTACAAGTTTCCACATTCCTCTATACACCACTCATATACCATACTTCCTACAATACATCCTAGTTAATCATTTGTTAAACTCTTCTTACCCAACAAATGATTAAACACTCTTTCTACACAATCCTACAACATATCCTTCATAATCATTTGTCTAATCCCTTCTTACCCAACAAATGATTATATATTCCATACACTCTAAACATTCCTTTCTCAAACCATCCCATAATCACATATGCCCACTCTTTTTTTTCTTGTTAGCAATGTGATTACAACCTAAATCAATCTTTTAATTTCACTCTAAGCATCATCATCTTCATACTTCTCCTTCAAAACCATCTCCAAGCTTAAACTCTTCTTCACTCAAACCTTCCCTAAATAATACCCACATTACACCATTGTACCTTGTGTACTTCTTGTCCCCCTACATCACATCAAAACATTCTCCACCACATATCTCCTATTTATCATCTTCTTTACAAACCAATTTGAATTTCACACACATACTCTTAACCCTTGATCATGCCACTTCATCAATCCAACTTACCTCACTCTCCTCTCCTCCCTTGGATTAAAATTCAAATAACAAATAAACACACTTCTCTATCCACCTTTGATCATGTCACTTCACCAATCCAACTTACCTCTTCACCATCTCATCCCTATCCTTCATTTTGAATATGATCAAGAGGCTCCCTTCCATCACATCAACATCACCTTATGCAAACTCATACACAACTTATCCTTGTCTCTTCCTCTATTACACATATGTGTGAATTACATTGAAATTCAAATTTCAAATCTTCCCACCATAACATCCGCTTTTTATCTCCAAGTTAAGAATATTCCTTTGTACCCTAACTAGCTTCTCAAACCTTTATTAGATCCTAACTAAGTTAGTTACATTGTAGGAATATCCAAAATTCCCTTGTCCAATAGTTATTTTCTCTCTTTTCGATATTTGACAAACAAAAGTCTTTTAAATACTTCACAAATACTTTTATCAAATAGCTATTTGAGTTGGTTGACCTTGAGCATAAGAATAATTAAAAGGTCATAGTGTGAAGTACAATTAGGGGTTTAACAAGTGTGGTTTTGGTGAGAATGCAACAAAGTACGTTTGGTTTGGCGTAATAGCCATAGGGGCTGTTTGGGTTAACAGAAACCACAAAGGGTGCGTTTGGTCAGGGTAAAAGCACCATAGCAGGGTGCGTTTGGTTTTGCAACAATTAGGGTGGGTTCGGTTTTTTAATTTGTTTTTTTTAGAAGTTTAGCGATTGAAGGGTGTTTTTGGTCTGATGGTTATAACAATTAGGATGCGTATTGGTTTTGTTATTACAACCATGTGGGTTGTGATTTGGTTTTAGTAGAAACATGAGTGTATGTTTGTTTTGGGTAGATATCACTAATAGATGGTGTTTGGTTCGTTGTGTGCATTAAGGTGGCGTTTGTTGGCTGGTAAATCAAACACAAGGGGTGTTTGGGTGGCAGAAACACCCAAAAGGGGTGTTTGGGTTGGCAGAAATCCGCTAAGGGTGTGTTTAGGATTTCAGGAAACCCAAACAGGTGTTTGGGACAGGCAAGGTGTTGTTTCGCGGGTCAGAACCCACACGGGTGTATTTGGGTGAGCAGATTAACCGTAAGGGTGTGTTTGGGTTAACATAAATTGACTATTGACTAATATAAATCGACAATTAAATATAACGTAAGATTTTATAAATATAAAATCGGATTAAGTGGTGGTTTAAACGGTTAAATAAAAATGATATTTATTACTTTGTTTCGTTTAAGATATAATAACATATATATATATATATATATATATATATATATATATATATATATATATATATATATATATATATATATATATATATATATATATTATATCTAAAACACGCGGGTGTTTGAAACATTGAAACACGGGTATAATTGCAACATGGATTGAATTTCATAAAAAGGGAAAATGTGGTTTAAACGAAAAGGTCATGACGACATTTATATAAATTACTATATTTAATAAATTTCGTTGCAATTTCTATTATCTTAGAAGAACCGATAAAAGACGAAGTTATATAGTCTTAGGATCGTTAATTTGTAATTATACAATAACCAGATAAACGAACGAGAACTACACTTTTGTAAATGAAACAACTATTTTAGCCACAACCCGTCGAGTAAACGAAATATAAATTTATAAAATATTATTTTTATATTTTATCATTGTCAACTAGAAGATAGCATCATAATTGTCGTAAAAGCTGTACAAACATCGTTTTAACATAATTTGTAACCTTAAAACATCGTTTACATCTATACGAGAACTTTTTATTTATTTAATTGGTTTTCTTTGTTATATAATTCACGATTTGAATTATATACTTGTTCATTTTTGATATGTAATATATACGGAATATATTACACACTTTGCGTTTACTTTATGATTTATTTTATTTAACCAACCACCAAACTATTACAACTTGGAAATCTAAAACTTTATCAACGTGTCGCGTTGACGTAACCGTTCACCGGAAAACCCAAACACATTATCCTAGGCTAGTGGGACTTAGCCGTTAAGATTAGTTGCAACTTCTTGATCGAGCCGTTTCGTCTTCCATTTGTGTTGTGCATAGTAGATGCCTATCTGTCAATCGTTCTTCATCACGAGGCTGAGTTTATAGCCCCACGTTTTACATGTTTTATATATAATGTTGAGAAATCTATTTCTTTTCAAAAATCCATTTTGGGTCCTAGACCAAAACATATAATGGTAAACAAAGTTAAAGTTCCAGTTGCTAGTGATAATGAAGTTAAACAATTTTACAAGCCATCGTTAAAACCCGGAGTTGGATTTTTAAAATCAAACTTTAGATCAAAAACTCCACCACCTAGAAGAGTCAATAATAATTATCCTCGTCCTAAGACACTACAACCAAAAAGGAACGTTGGCCGACAAAACCAACCTCATGGTTTTCCCGTAACTTGTAACAATTTCCAACATCAAAGTTACATGCCATGGGAAATGTGTCTTCCATTTCCACATCCCAATCAATTGAATCAAATGCAAGGGATGATTAGCACTAACAACTTTGGACCCATGAGATATTGGGGACCAAATGTTTGAGTTATTGTCTTATATAAATAGATATGCCTTGGAGTCGACTTGGAACCTGATGAGGGGATAAAGGATAGCGGATGCTATAAACACATGACGGGTAACCGAAAGCTCTTCTCAAGCTACAAGGCATACAACGGAGGTAATGTTATTTTTGGTAGTAATCTTCGCGGTAACACCATTGGTAAATGTATGATTTCGAATGACACTCTCAAAATAGATAATGTAGAACATGTAGATAACTTAAGATTCAACTTGCTAAGTGTAGGACAAATATGTGATAATAAGTGTAAAGTAACTTTCTCTAAACATGATAGTGAAATCACCAAAGATGGTAAGGTCATAGGTAGAGCTATTAGGAAGAAAGGCTTATATGTGATGAAATAAGGAAATAAGCCTAAAGACCAAATTTTACTAGCAACAATTGATGAAAACTCCACATTGTAGCATAGGAGATTAGGTCACGCAAATATGTATCTCATTCAATCATTAGCATCTAAGGAATTAGTTAGAAACTTACCTAACCTTAAGTTTGATCAACACTTCTGTGATGCTTGTAAAATTAGAAAAAAAGCTCCCGCTAGTCACAAAGCTAAGAATATAGTCTCAATGACTAGATGCTTAGAACTCCTTCATATGGATCTCTTCAGTCCATCCGCCATACGGAGTTACTATAACAACCCGAGTTTCAGGTCAACGTTTATTCTGAGCTACGACGCTTATATTTTATACGTAACTAGTTATAATCGTTTATGCTATATATATGGTTTGATGAAAATATATAATTATAAGGTGAATTTCATTCCGTGATTTAGTTTCTATTTGTTTTTAGCATTTAAGAAAGTCAGAAAATTTATTTTACTGCTCCGAGAGCGTAAATATGTTATTTTTGTATTTTTCAACGTTTCACTGAGTTTTTTAAAAACCGTGTTTAAAGGTCGTGTTTAGCGAGGTTTAACGTTTTAATAAAGGTTTTAAACTATATTTAGTGGGACGGATTTAAAATATTTACCAAACATGTGGTGACCCGTGTTCTAGTCGGCTAGGTGGCGACATAAGGACCAAGGGGTAGTAGTTTTGAAAGAGACTATTAAAAGGAAGGACTAAAGGTGTTAAAGTGACAAACTTTCTTTCTATATAAACCACACTCACACACACATAAAAACTTTTACAAAATATTTACTCCTCTCTCTTTTTCTCTCTTCTTGCGGTCGAACACCAACACACACACAAACATCACCGCCACAAATTAATTACTTACATGCATTATGATCCAAGTATAGAATATTAATCCTTATTTAATCCTCTACATTTCCCACTGAAGACTACCTCACAATGCCCATCTAAGTTTTCAAGGAGTTGGTTTTGGTGGTCTAGTTTAATGATTTGGTGTATAAAGGAGTGTTCAATGGTGTTAGATTAGTGTTATTTTGGTGTTAGTTGTTTGAAAAAGGTTTGGTTTGCTTGTTCGTCCAATTTCAAAAGGAAGGGGGAAACAAAAATCAAACTTTGTTCTAGCTTTGTGAGTCTTCTAATTACATTTCTAGTATGGTTAATTAGATGTTATTACATGTATATGATTGTAGCTAGATGATTCAAGTGCAAAATTGATTTGAAAGTATTTTGAGTGTGAACATGTGTTTAATAGTTTTGGTACATGTTTTTAGGCTAGTTAAACATGCTGGAATGGTTAGATTTTGATAAAAATGTGATTTGGTGTGACTTTGGGTTGACCAAGTTTGACTAGAAAGTTTAACTTGACCGTAGCATGTCGAGAAATTTTTGAAATCTATTTAAGGCTTTTGATAATGATAAAGGATGTTCTAAGGTCCGTTTTGATATAAGGTGAGCCTTGTAACTCCTAAAAATGAACGTTTTACAGCCGAGTCAAGTTTGAGTATTTTTGGGGTAAAAAGTCAACCACAAACTTTGACTTTTGAAAGTCAAATTTGAGTAAACTTTTGAATAAAGTCTATAATAAGCAAAGGGTTTGTAATATTAGTTAAACTAAAGTAGAAATGTTAAGTTGGGATTGTATTTTCCTTACTTTTGGCAAGCTTTCTAAAAATGGAAACTTTATGGAAATGTTGTAATATTGTTAAGTATGCCTAAGTAAAATGTTTTAGTCCGCACTTTGGAGCATTCTAGGATTGATTGTCATATGTAATAAATGTTTATATATTGTATATACGCAAAGTGCGGGGAGGGGGCACAAGTATGTAATATATGATTTATTATACTTTTAGTCACGTACCGCTATATATGTATTATATAGGTCGCGGTTAAGACGTGAAGCTATTTGCGCTTGTTGATTTGATTGATTTGGATCTTTTGCTTAAGGTGAGTTCATAGCCTCGCATTTAAATCTTTTAATTGTTTTTAAACCCGCGAGGGGGATGCATGTTTGTTTTATAAAATCGAACACATATGATTTTATGGTATGCTGGACCCGATTACGAGATTGTTTCCGCATAAGTAGCTATTGTCGAAGTCCCTTATTTCATGAACCGTTAATTGCCTTGTAAGGTGAACGCTAATGCATTAAATAGATCTATTGGGTTTGACAACCCTGTCCGGGGTTTGAATCCTTGTGACCACCCTGTCAAACGGACATTTTGTATTTAGAAAGTAGTAGGTATATGACAATAATACCTTGTTTTAGGGCACACTAACATATGAAATGCCATATGTATTGTTAACGTTCGGTGTCATGAGCTTATTGCGTAAAAGAAAAGAAGTTGCTATACATTGCATTCGTTGCTTTGTTTTCCCGAGAACTAATTATGTGTTCAAAGATTATTGCTTATTAATTATTTTAAACTCTATGAATTTCACTCAACATTGTTGTTGACGTTTTAAACATGTTTTATCCCAGGTAACCAAGGATGAAGGCAACGATTGTGTGGAGGTGTCATGCGTGTGATGGATTTGTTGAAAGACTACTTCTGTGTTCCTTGTCTTTCAAAAACAATGTCTTATGTTGTTCTAAAACAAGGTCTTTATTTTGAAACAATAGTTTTTCAAATGTTGTAATGGTTGTGGTTGTGATTCTGTGGGGACCTAAACGCGTTTTAACTCTGAATAATAATGGAACACATGTAACATCCGGGAATTTTTGAAATTTTAAAGGACTATTTTAATCTTTGACTTTTCGAGTCTGACTTGACTTTTTGACTTTTGGTCTTTTATTTTCACATAAAAGCGATTACCGCGTAACCGGTAATTTTTCGGAACATATTTAAAGGAGATATATTTTATTCCTAGGTTGATTTATCAAAAACAAGCAGCTAAATCATGTTTTCATTATTCGGACTCTAAAGCAATTTGATATAAAACGACATTCCTGACAACATTTTAGTTTTGACCGAGACCCAAAAACAGTCAGAAGGTGACTAAAATGTCCTTGCAAAATTTTAGAAACACAAAAATAATTAAATTATATTTAATTATCACGTTTTATTAAATAAAAATATTTAATAAAATACTTAGCATTTTAATTAAAAGCGTTTTTGAAAACGCGAATATTCGAGTTGAAATCCAATTTTATTCTGAACAATGCGTAACCGGTCCACAAAATAAATAACAAATATTTTTATAAATGTTATGAAAATATTTATGAAACACTATCAAATAAATACTCATTTTTATCAGAAAAATGATTTGGAACATAATGGTGCAAGTTTCGTGACTTGAATCACCCGATAAGTGGCTCAAACGAGTCCCGAACTGATAGTTATCAAAACTATATCAAAAACATACAAAACTAACCCTAAACTATTGGGTATTTATCATTTCCATTTATAACTTTTTACTTTAAAACTTTTAATATATATAAAAAAGTTTTATACACTTTTCATTTTATTACAAATAAACACACACACATATATACATCTCTCTCCCTTATCTCCATTATTTCTGGCGCCATTTCCGGCGACCACCACCACCTCCGGCCAACATTCCGGCCACCACCACGCCGCCGCCGCCGGAAAACTTTTCTGGCAGACTTTTCCGGCCAAGTCCAAAAATGCTTCTCATCACCCAATCTACCTGATCCATCAAACCACACGCCGCCATGCGCCATCACCATCTCCACCACCTACCACCGCCACCCGTTGTCACCACGACCACGTCACCACCACCCCCGATGCCACCACACCCCCACTGCCACCATCATCACCTTGTTGTCACCACCATATGGTGCGTTTGGTTTTGAAAACTACACCAGAGGGTGCATTTGTTTTTCTTGCAAGCACCGAGGGTGCGTTGGGTTGAATGCACGACTCAAAAGGGGTGCGTGTGGTTGACCAGGAGGGTGTGTTGGGCTTAACGTCAACACCATCAGGGTGCGGTTGGTTCAACAATAGCACAAATGGTGCGTTTGATTTTCTAACCAACACCACTAGGGTGCGTTGGTTTCATTAGTCCCAAGAAAAGGATGCGTTTTTGTTTAGCAGAAAAACCTCCCAAAGGTGCGTTTGGTTTGCACCAAAAAGGGTGCGTTCGATTTGGGTTTGACAACAAAGAGGATGCGTATGGTTTGTTTAATTCACAAAAGGGTGCGTTGGTGGTGATGATAACACAAAGGGTGTGGTTGTTTCGGCAGCCACCACGACCCACAAGGGTGTGTGGGGTGTCGGGTCAAACCACCAGCAAAGGGTGCGTTTGGTATAATAGAAACAGCCAAGGTTGTGTTCGGTTTGATAATAAAATGGCACAAGGGTGCATTTGGCTGTATTAACACCGAACGGTTGCGTTTGGTTTAGCAGATTAACAGCTAGGGGTGTTCGTTTGGTTTTGTTATAGCGATTAGGGTGCGTTTGGGATAGCAGGAGAACCAATAAGGGTGCGATTGGGTTAACATAAATCGAATAATAAATATATCGTAATATTTTATAAATCTAAAACCAGAGTAAATGGTGGTTTAAATTGGTTAAATAAATGTACTATTTAATAATTTGTCGAGTTAGATATAAATTGAAACGCGCGAGTAATTGCAACACGGATTGATTGAAAAAGGATTTAAGTTATATAGTTTTAAGATTGTATAATTTATAATTATACAATAACCAGATAAACGAACGAAAGTTATACTTTTACAACAACGCAACTAGTTTAGTTAAAAGTCGTAACGAAACACTAAATTATAAAATATTATTTTATAATTCCCGACTGGAAGATAAAGTCATAACTTTTGTAAAAGCTTTGAAAACATCGTTTATATATTACGAAACTTTAAAACGTACGTTTACTTTTATGCAAGAACATTTTATTAATTTAATTGGTGATTTCTGAAAACGTGTCGAATTGTTTTGCTTCAGTTATTTTTCTCACGTTTCTTATATAATACTTGCAAAGTATTATATACCTCAATTATTTATTTGATTGTTTGCCTTGTGGTATAATTCACGATATGAATTATATACTTATTCAATTTTTTCATATGTAATATATACGGAATATATTACATACTTTGCGTTTACTTTCGATTTATTTTATTTAACCAACCACCAAACTATTACAACTTGAGATCTAATCCTTTTATCAACGTGACGCGTTGATATAGCTATCCATCGGAAAACCTGAATACATTATCCTAGGCTAGTGGGTCTTAGCCGTTAAGTTAGTGCATATTAGATGCCTATCTGTCAATCGTTCTTCATCATCAAGGTGAGTTTCATAACCTCGCTTTTCAATCTTTTGAATGTTTATAAACCCGCGAGGGGGATACATGCTTGTCTACAAACTCTTATACTTACTCGGTTATCTTATAACAACGTGATTGTTTTTAAAGGATATTGTGAGTTTATAGCCCCACGTTTTACATGTTTATATATATTTTTAGGGTGAGAACATGCTTGTTTACAAATGCATTTACATGATTATTTACAAATTGGTTTACATACTCATTTACATAGCTCGCTATGGGATACATTACTTTACTTCATTTTTGGTCACGAATGCATACTTTACTTTTGAAATGATTACGGATTAGCTTAAGCGGATTGAACTGATAACAATACAGTACTACCCGGGTGTTCTTGGAGGGGACACCTGTGATGGGTATATATATAAGTCTACGTCACAGCTTCATGAACTGTAAATCCCCGTTCGGGTGATTAGCTATCACTGGGCAAACGAACGTTATAGCATGTTGTCCACGCGAATGTTATAAAATAGATCTATTCGGGATTGACAATCCCCGTTCGGGTGATTAGCTATCACTGGGCAAACAAACGTTATAACATGTCGGATTACGATTGGTTGGGCCTATAGGGCCCACAATACTTACATATGAACTCTTATTGTTCTATTAGTGCATCAGTTTCATGAACTTAGAGTAATTGTAATCATTGTTTTATACTCACATGGATATTTACTGTGCCTTGAATAAAGTGGCAATACATACTTGAAACATTTTGGTGACATTAAATTGGTCATGCATTTTTTATAAATCTTTGGGATAAGATTGGTACTTTTAGTGACATTAAATTGGTCATGCATTCTTTATAAATCTTTGGGATAAGATTGGTACTTTTGGTGACATAAAATGTGTCGTGCATTCTTTATAAATCTTTGGGATTTTTACATGGTACTATGATGACACAGTGGACAAATACATTCATTTGAAACTTACATTCATATTTAAACTAACCTATGAACTCACCAACTTTATGTTGACCGTTTTAAGCATGTTTTTCTCAGGTGATATAGATACTTGGCTTACTTGAAGTGCATTGGAGTCTATACATTTAAGTTTTTCATGGTGATGCAATTATGGGACAAATGTTATATCAATTTCAAGGAAATCAACGAGATTATTTTTCAAACGACACATTTAGAGGTCGTTCTCTTGTATCTAGCGCTGTGTATTATGAAGTAACGCCCCCAGACACATACTTCCGCTGTGACACGTTTTTGGGGGTGTTACACATACACGGAGCCTGACATTGATTATGATGTTTAGGCAGACATCATTGTTGATACTACGGTTACTGAGGCTGCAGCAGCTAGGGAGTCAGATGTTAGAGTTGAGGTTGGTATAGGGAGTGATGGAGAAGACGAGGCCGAGGAGGAGGCCGAGTCTAAGGATAGAGGTACCATCAAGATTAGAGTGGATAGGGTTATTAAACATGTAGTTTCGGATGATGTTTATGAGTCTGCCAGTGATGATATATCTGAGTCTGCTGATGAGAGGGGATTGGATGCACTCGTGCAGGAGCTGCATGACCACTTGGTGGAGATCCTTGTATGGAGGATTAGGATTATTGAGAGTGTTTAGAGAGACCAAGGGCATAGGATGTTAGCGGCTAGTCAGCAGAGTGATGTTATGTTGGGTAGGATTAGGGTGTTGGAGAGAGACAACATAAGACTGCGAGGGATGTTGTGTGTCGAGAGAGAGCGAGTTGACAGTCTACGATGTCATATGTCATACACTCGGGAGAAGTTGAGACAGATCTGCATGTCTCACTACTATGACCGAGCTGAGTTCAGGAGACTTGAGACTTTTGCTATGAGGCATTTGGGATATCTCCCTTAGACATGTTCTATTAGGACTTATGTATCGATTGGTAGTATAGCGACTAGTGGCTAGTAGTAGTATCATTAAGAATCCGTACCGTCTTTTGGGGATAAGCGATGTACTTAACTATTATTTTAGTTATGAAATCTATTTATCTATTGTTATTTTATGTGTATCTTTTACGTATTGTGTTACTATTTATTTTGTCATGTGGTGAACTTATTATGATTCTTTATCTTTGTGCGATAAACCTAATTAGTTCTATCTAGCATTTATGGTGATCTCATCTCACCTAAAAATCTCATCATGCTTTATATTTTGTGATGTAGAACGATGCCTACTACTACATCGTCTCCGGTTGAACTCTGAGGGACCAGAGTTCCTTTTGGAGGGTCGACTGTGAGAACTCGTATTTTCTGAAGGTAATATTTTATTCAGATTTATTGCTCGTTTTATAAAATAATAGTTTTATATTATTTTTACTTGCCATGACAGTAAATATTGTCATTTTTCACCGTCTCGATTTTAATTATTCATTTCTATTGATCAAGGAAGCCACGTGTCCACAAAATTATCCCGAATGAGATTTTATTTCATTTTTCATGATTTTCCATGTTTCCGTGAGTTTCGTCGTTTTTGACTTAACTTACGTTTTTACCAAAAGTGTCGGGCTAGGAGCTAAATTAAATTATGAAAGCTTTATGTAAATTCAAGTTTTATAAAAATTTCCATGTTTCTTTTTCCTTTCTCTTTGGGCCGGCTCCATATGACCAACAACAACATTCATTTTTTTTACAACTAAAATTTACCCACAATCTTTTTCTTACTTAACCATTTAACCCATAGTTTTACTCACACAGTTTCAAAAAAAAAAAAAATACAATCCCTGCCTCTTCTCCCTCTCAATCCCACGCCACCCCCATCACTAACACACCCATTTTCTTTAATTTTCTTTCACAAATCAATAAACAAATTACACCATCTTAATCCTTGCATCACCCTCATTCCAATGATATAAACCAATCACAACATGCAAGACTTTTAAATTTTAAGGATTTTTGAAGATTTTTGAAGGTTTAAGAAGCTTTAATGGGGTTAATCATAAGCTAGGAGGTGATTGAAAGTGTGAGGTTTGGATTTTATAAATGATTGTGGTTTGTTGGTGTTTGTTGGGTCTCCTAGCCGCGGCCAAGAACTCAACCCATAGGGGTTTTGGGTTTTAATCTTGGTTCCTAATTATCTCCTTGATTTGGTACTCTTTTTGACCCCTTTCTTGATTGGATTCTTCTCAATTTTGTATATACATTGATTGTGGTTTGTTGGAGTCTTAATTTTTGTAAATAAAATTTATATTTTTATGATGAACCTACTGAATTTTTGATGTCATATGATCATGGTATGAGTTTGTGGCTTTGTAGAGGCTTGGTGTTTGATTTAGAGCGAATTGGTAATGATTTAGGCTTAGAAAACACATGGAAATTAGTGCTGAATTAGGACAGGTCATGCCCAATTTTTTTAAACTCTACAGGTCCATCTCTCTTTAAAAATAGATGCCCACTGATGTATAGTGTATGTGGTGAGTTGGATGCTCAATGGAAGTGTCCGGATGAGTAAATGGCGGCCGTTTTACTAAAATGGGTCAAAACCGGACATATGGTCAAAAACGTGTAAAAAGTCTTGGGTTAAAAGGTGAAAATGGGTAATTTTATAAGTCCCATCCACTTTAGATGTAAGTAATGCCGTAGAACTAGCTGACAGAAGAATTGCAGAAACAAATATTATACTTAGAGATTGCGCATTAGGTTTATTAGAACACCCGTTCGATATTGATTTAATGCCCGTAGAACTAGGAAGTTTTGACGTCTTTATCAGTATGGATTGGCTGTTGAAATATCACGCAGTAATTATTTGTGACGAGAAGGTCATACGTATCCCCTATGGGAATGAAGTTATGGAGATCCAATGAGATGGGTGTATTGGCGGAAACAAGTCGAGATTGAGTATCATCTCGTATACCAAGACCCAGAAGTATATTCAGAAAGGATGCCAAGTGTTTTTGGCTCAAGTTATAGAGAAGGAGGCTGAAGATAAGTCAAAAGAGAAGCGACTGGAGGATGTACTGACCGTACAGGATTTTTCGGAAGTCTTCCTAGAATACTTACCCGGACTTCCACCAACGCGACAAGTTGAATTTCAAATCGACTTAGTACCTGGAGCTGCACCCGTAGCATGATCCCCATATAGGTTAGCACTGTCTGAAATGTAAGAGTTATCCACTCAATTGCTAGAACTTTCTGACAAAGGATTTATAAGACTCAGTTCCTCACCTTAGGGAGCTCCGGTCTTGTTTGTCAAGAAGAAAGACGGATATTTTCGGATGTGTATCAACTACTGTGAACTAAATAAACTTAATATGAAGAATCGATACCCACTTCTGAGAATCGACGACTTGTTTGATTAGTTACACGGGTCAAGTGTCTACTCTAAGATTGACCTGAGATTCGGTTATCACCAACTCAGAGTTTGAGAGGAAGACATTCCAAAGACGACATTTAGGACTCGTTATGGTCATTACGAGTTCCAAGTAATGCCTTTTGGTTGGACAACTGCACCACCGGTATTCATAGATCTGATGAATCGAGTGTCCAAGCCGTATCTAGATAAATTCGTGATCATCTTTATTGATGATATTCTAATCTATTCCAAGAACAAGGAAGAACACGAGGAACACCTTAAGCTAATTTTAAAACTGATTAAGAAGGAGAAATTGTACGCCAAGTTTTTAAAGTGTGAATTTTGGCTTTCAAAGGTACAGTTTCTCAGTTACGTGATTGATAGTGAAGGCATTCATGTTGATCCAGCAAAGATTAAGTCAATCAAGGATTATGCGTCACCCAAGACTCCAATTGAGATTCATTAATTTTTAGGTCTTGTTGGTTATTACCTACGATTCATTAAAGTTTTTTGAAGATCACCAAGCCTATGACAAAATTGACTCTAAAAAGCGTGAAGTTTGAGTGGGGAGAAAAGGAGGAAACTGTTTTCTAGATGCTGAAACACAAATTATGTAGTGGCCGATTTTAGATTTAGCAGAGGGTAGTGAGAACTTTGTGGTTTATTGCGATGCCTCACACAAAGGATTAGGTGTCATTTTGATGCAAAGGGATAGGGTTATAGCCTACGCGTCTCACCAACTCAAGATTCATGAGAAGAGTTACACAACGCATGATTTAGAATTAGGAGCAATAGTGTTCTCCCTAAATATGTGGAGACACTATTTGTATGGCATGAAGTGCACCGTGTTCACTGATCATAAGAGCTTACAGCATATTCTTGATCAGAATGAGTTGAACATGAGACAACATCGATGGTTAGAGTTGCTAAGTGAATACGACTGTGAGATACGTTACCATACGGGAGGCAAACGTGGTGGCAGATGCGTTGAGCCGAAAGGAGAGGTCAAGCCACTATATGTTTGGGCCTTAGTGATGACTATTGCATTGAACCTTCCCGTGCAAATTTTGAACGCTCAAGTGGAGGCGAGAAAGGAAGAGAATTATGGATCTGAATACTTATGCGGAATGATTAAGAAAGTCAAACCACGTTCTGATAGAATGTTGTGTTTAAAGAATAGGAGTTGGATACCTTGTCTTGGTGACTTAAGGATATTGATTATGCATGAGTTACATAAATTAAAGTATTCCATCCACCCTGGATCGGATAAGATGTTCCATGACTTGAAGAAACTGTACTGGTGGCCCAACATGAAAGCAGAGATTTCCACCTACATCAGTAAGTGTTTAACATGTGCCAAGGCTAAGGCTGAATATCAGAAGCTGTCTGGCTTGTTGGTGCAACCAGAGATCCCGCAGTGGAAGTGGGAGAATATTACAATGGACTTCGTGACTAAGTTGCTAAAGATGGTAACCAGTCAAGACACAATTTAGGTAATCATCGACCGTCTTACTAAGTCTGCTCATTTTTTGCACATGAAGGACAACGACTCAATAGAGAAGCTGACGAGACACTACTTGAAGAAAGTAGTCTCGAGGCATTTTTGATCATCTCAGATCAAGATGGCAGATTTACATCTCACATCTGGCAGTCTCTTCAGAAAGCTCTAGGTACTCGATTGGATATGAGTATAGCTTATCACCCGCAGACTGATGGTCAAAGTAATAGGACCATCTAAACGTTAGAGGATGTGCTTCGTGCATGTGTAATTGATTTCGAAAAAGGCTGGGATAGGCACTTGCCTTTAGTAGAGTTTTCGTGGAACAATAGCTACCATACGAGTATTAAGGATGACCATTTAAGGCGTTGTATGGTCGTAAGTGCCGATCACCTATCTGCTGGGCTGAGGTTAGGGATAGTCAGCTTACTGGCCCAGAGATTGTCCATGAACGATAGAGAAGATCATTCAAATTAAGAGCTGAATTCAAGCCGCTCGTGATTGTCAGAAGAGTTATGCTGACGTGAGACGAAAGCCCCTTAAGTTTCAAGTGGAAGATAAGGTTATGTTGAAAGTGTCGCCATGTAAAGGGGTGATACATTTAGAAAAACGGGGAAAGCTGAACCCTCATTATATCGGGCCTTTCAAGATTCTCGCCAAAGTTAGAACCGTCGCTTATCGACTCGAACTCCCAGAGTAACTCAACAGAGTCCATAGTACTTTCCACGTATCGAGCTTGAAGAAGTGTTTATCCAATGAAACATAAGTAATTCTATTGGATGAGATCCAAATCGATGACAAGCTTTACTTCATTGAAGAACCTGTCAAGATCATAGACCATGAAGTCAAGCTTCTCAAGCAAAGTCTCCACCCGATCGTTAACGTTCGTTAGAACTCGCGGAGAGGTCCCGAATTCACCTAGGAACGTGAGGACCAGTTCTAGAAAAATACCCGCATCTATTTGCAAAATCCGTAACTGCACCGAATGTCACATCTTAAGCTTTGAGGACAAAGCTTTTCTAACAGGGAAAGTATGTCACACCCGTAAAAATTTCTAAATGTCATCATTGCTTTTTCGTACTTTAGCTTAACTTTTATGATTGCGTGTAATTTTACATTAAATCGGGGAGTTCACCCGTGTATAACCGAGAATCGTTACCGGATGCGTTCCGGGTTGCCAATTAAAGTAGTCTTTCGACAGTTGTTGCTTTTTTACTCTTCGATTAGATATTTAAATTTTCGTAATATCTTTTTAAGTATTTCACATTTTTTAGTTTTTGCGTTAACGGTAATCGATATTTTAAAAATATCCAAACATGAAATAAATTATCTAAGGTCTTAAGATTCCCTCATGCATGAACCAAAAATTTAAATTTTAAAGAAACTCCCCCCCCCCCCGGGTCGTTGTTCGTCCGCACCCTAAACCAACACCAACATTCCTCCTAAAAAATTTGGTAAGTGTTCCCTAGATAATTTTAATTCACATAGGATCCATTTTGGTGCTTATAAGAATGAGTCTAGGTTCATTTCATTCACTAGAAAGCAATCTCTCTCAAGAAAAACACACACTACTAAAAAATCTCTCCCTCTCTTCCCTCTCTTGCTCGTCCATGACCAAACACCCACACAAACACCACCATTTTTTTTGATCAAGATCATTTGAAGATAAAGATTATTCAGGGTTGATTCTTATAGTTATTTGGGTATTTAAAACATCATTTGGGGTGTTCTTTAGCCTTTGATCATCTTCTAATCCATCATCTTCGTAAGTTCATCTTTTCCAATTTATCCTTGTACTTTCTTAATCCTTATTATATTTAGAAACTAGTTATACAAATTGTTTTATAAAAATCAAAGCTTTAAAATTTATATAAACCCTAAAACGGTTTATGTTTGTTTTGAAATGTACAAAAATAAATAAAGGGAAGGATTAGTTGTGTTGTCGTGGTGGTACTTTTATAAAGATATATATTCTAAAAAAACTTATTGCTTATTTTTAGCTTATGAATAAACTCGTGTGAGCTTATTCGTGCTTATATACGCATCGAACACAAAAAGAAACCATAAAGGTTTGAAATTTAAGCTTATTTGAGTATCGTCTTATTTTTCCAACTTATTGGAGTACTAATAAAGGATTAAGCTTATTGGGCTTAATAAATAAGCCCATATGTGCTTATTTTCTTTTGTGGGCTTCGGCCCAACAACCAAGCCCAACCCGTGGCTTAAAGCTCACGGCTTGGCTATTTGGTTGACTTGTCATGGCTTATTTATTTCTTATTTGCTAAGCTTAATGCTTATTTGCTTACTTGTCGAACTAGTTTGGGTCTTATTGCATTTCGGATCATTCATTTAGGCTTATTGGGCCTAAAAGCCCAATAAGAATCCTTAAGACTTTCGGCTTATTTAATAAAGGCTTATTACTTATTTTAAATTTATAAGTTAGACTTATTAATATCGTAACTTGAATACTTACAAAACTTATATTTATTTTAAGTGTTTTGACTATATGTACTTAAAGTGGTAAATAGACTGTGGAAATTAGTTTTGGATATAACGTAGAGAATTTGCGTTTTTGAGAAATGAGAAGTATATTTGGAAAGTGTTTTGGATAAAAGTCTATGACTTTGGGAAACGGATATATACGAACAGGTCATGCCGAATTTTCGTAAAAACTTTATACTTAGAAATATTTTGTAAAAACTAATTTTCGTAAAACTCGACAAAAGGACGAAAACATATTATTTATAAATAATAAATAATATATATACTTAGATTTGATAAATAAACAAAAATACATATGTACATATAAATTTCCAAAGTATTTTCTTTAATATTGACAAAAAGACGAAATAATAAACATTATTATTATTTTAATATCCGACTACAAGACAAAAAATATAATTTTATAAATATAAAATTTCTATTACTTGTTATGTAAATTAAAAACATGAAAACATTAATACCACAAATGCCTTAGTTTATTATTTTGGGTTACCGGGTAAACTGTCAAAACTTATTTACGATTGTCATTTCTATTATACTATATGCATTATGCTAATTATTGTGATACGTCTTATCGATTCAAAACCTCTATAACTACCACACAACCAATGTTACTAAAACCTCTTTCGTAATAATCGTACAACTACTTTCGAAAACTCATATACATCTACATAGTTTCACTTCGTACGAATTCTGAACAAAACCGTTTATTATTAGGTCGAGACCTAGCATAGTTATGCAAAACCGCGTGATCATTCATTTCAGCTGCTTTACTCCACCATTTACTTTGAGTTCATAGCCCCACATTTCTACTATTTTACGTACGTTTTATAATTTTAGGGTGAGAACATTGTTTGCTATTCAAAACTGGACACAAGTACTATTAGCCTTATTTTCTATAAGTCAAACAAGAATGTTTATGGTCGTCTTTGTTTAGATTATGTCTTGTAAAGTTATAAGCTATTCGGGTTAAACGGGCTTGGATTGTAATCTAATATTGTCCGTGTTTTAGGCTTAAAGCCCACCTCAAGCCAAGCCCGGCCCAAGAAGAATGTCCATACACCTCATGTGGGTATGAGACTATAAATAAGACCCTCTCCACACATGGAGAGGGTGTTAGTTATCATTTCTTGTAGGTGTAACCCTCCAAACTCTCTCTTCAATCTAATATTCTTCATTTCCCTCTCTACTTTCTCTCTCTAAACCTCTTTATATTTTCTCTCTTTCTTTCTTTGCTTATTCGGCTCATATGAGCTTATTGGTTGCTTATTCTAGTTATGATATGGGTTAATTATTTGGGATAACAAGTGGTATCACGAGCCTCGGGTAGGTTTAGTGTTTTTGTTGAGCGTTTTCTTTGTTTCTACTCGTCATTTCTTTTTTTTCTTTGGATCGAAGCTTTCTTGAACACTAAAAGACCATATACTTTGGTATAAGGATCTAGTATCTTAGTTATACAAGGTGTACAAGCAAAGATCCAAGAAACAATCACTTTTATATATTTTTATACAAGGTATCACTCACTATTCCATCTGTTGTTTCCACCTTACCACATACTTCCCCATTTATATACACTGATTCATCTGACAATGACACTTCTGAGAGACCACCATCACATGACCCATATGAGGCTACTGTTGCTCAGTGGAGGAGCAGAGTAGCAGCACACTCATCACCATCATCATTACCGACTCATGATTCATCACCTACTGATGTTACACCACCTACTATGTGTTAGTTTTACCTGCGCCATCTAGATTACCTCGCCGACCAACTATTCTCGTTTTACCAAGCCTGTTATTTCCTTTTGGTCGACCTTACCGTACCCAGTCTAACGTGGTGCGTAAGATGTTGACAACGAGAAAGAGAGTTCGAGCATTACCATCAGGCCGTCCTGCATCGAGGTATCCACCGAATCATTCTTCATCGGACCATTTCTCATCAGATGACTCTTCATCGGATTCTTCATCAGATTCATCATCAGATTATTCTTCAGATTCCTCATCAGGTCATTCTCTACAAGATTCTTCTGTTGATACACCAGTTACTATTTCTGCGGGTCCATCTTGCAAGAGGTGTAGATCCCCTGCTGTTTTAGTATCATTAGCTACACCCATACCTGGAGCCTTGTCTCCCGTATATGCCGACCTGCTACCACCTCGTAAGAGGATTAGGGGTGCTATTACCGCATATGATTTTGATGATAGTACAAAGGAGAGTTATGAGGCATACACGAAGCCCAACATTGATTCTAATGTTCAGGCAGACATCGATGTTGATACTGCGGCTGTTGAGGCTGCAGCAGCTAGAGAGGCAGATGTTAGAGTTTAGGTTGGTATAGGGAGTAATGGAGAGGATGAGGCCGAGTCTGAGGATAGAGGTACCATCAAGATTAGAGTAGATAAGGTTACTAAGCCTGTAGTTTCAGACGATGTTTATGAGTTTGTTGGTGATGATATGCCGGAGTCTGCCGATGAGAGGGAATTGGATGCACTCGTGTAGGAGCTGCATGATCACTTGGTAAAGATCCATGTACGGTGGATTAAGGTTATTGAGAGTGTTCAGAGAGACCAGGGGTATAAGATGTTAGCGGCTAGTCAGTAGAGTGCTATTTTGTTGGGTAGGATTAGGGTGTTAGAGAGAGACAACATGAGACTGCGAGGGATGTTGTGTGTCGAGAGAGAGCGAGTTGACAGTCTGCAATGTCATATGTCATACACTCAGGAAAAGTTGAGACAAATTCGCGTATCTCGCTACTATAACCGAGCTGAGTTCAGGAGACTTAGTAATTTCGCTATGAGGCGTTTGGGTTATTGCCATTAGACATGTTCTATTAGGACTTATGTATGATTTGGTAGTATAGCGACTAGTGGCTAGTAGTAGTATCGTTAAGAATCTGTACCGTCTTTTAGGGATAAGCTATGTACTTAATTATTTTTTCAGTTATGAAATCTATTTATCTATTGTTATTTTCTGTGTATCTTTTACGTATTGTGTTATTATTTATTTCATCATATCGTGAACTCATTATGATTCTTTATCTCCATGCGATAAACCTAGTCGGTTCTATCTAGCCTTTATAGTGATCTCATTTCACCTAAAAATCTCATCATGCTTTATATTTTGTGATGTAAAATGATGCCTACTGCTACACGCACCGAAATGACCCCTGCTGCGATCGAAGAAATGATCGAACGGCGTATGGCGGAATCTTTGGAAGCTTACGAGGTCAATTAAAATCGCGAACCTACAATGTAGAGTGGGGATGAACATGAAGATAATAATAGGGATGGCAACGAAAGCGGTAATGGAGGTGGAGACGAAAATGGTAATATGAATGGACTAGGTGGAGGAAATAGAAATGGAAACCCCAATGTGAATACTAGAGGTATTGTGACAGTTGCACATGAGTGCACATACCAAGAATTCATCAAATGTCAACCACTCAACTTTAAGGGGATTGAAGGAGTTGTTGGTCCGACTTGATGGATTGAGAAGATGGAGACTATATTCCACATTAGCAACTGTCCACAGAAGTATCAGGTGAAGTATGCCTCATGCACCCTGTAGAACGGTGCATTGACTTTTTGGAACTCTCATAAGAGAATAGTTAGGACTGATGCTTCTTATGCCATGATGTGGAAGGCACTCATGAAGCTGATGACAGAAGTGTATTATCCTAGGAATGAGATTCAGAAAATGGAGGCTGGGTTGTAAAACCTGACCGTGAGGAATAATGATCTGGTTATGTATACCTAAAGGTTCCAAGAACTGGTTCTGTTGTGCACTAAGATGGTCCCCAAGGAGGAGGATCGGGTTAAGAAGTTCATAGGAGGTCTCCCGATAACATTCCAGGGAATGTGATTGCTACACAGCCTACGAGACTCCAGGATGTTATCCGTATTGCCAACAACTTGATGGACCAAAAGCTGAAGGGTTATGATGCAAGGAATGTAGAGAATAAGAGGATATTTGATAACAATTCGAGAGATAATCATGTGCAACAACCACCGTTTTAGAGACAAAATGGTAATGGGCAGAATGTGGCCAGAGTATACACTGTTGGGAACAGTCAGAAGAGGGGATATGTTCGACCATTACCCTACTGCAACAAGTGCAAATTACACCATAAGGGGCAGTGTACGGTAAAATGTGGCAATTGTAAGAGAGTTGGGCACATGACAAGAGATTGTAGGGCCGCAGTTATTACAACTACTCAAAGAGCCCCCAAGCCGAATAAGAAGGTTGTTACCTGTTATGAGTGTAGAAGGTAGGGTCACTATAGGAGTGACTGTCCGAAGTTAAAAATTCAGAACAGTGGGAATAAGTCAGGAAACAAGTCAAAAGAAGCTAGAGGAAGAGTGATGTGGAGGTCGTAAAGGACTTCAGCAAGAATTTTTACAACTCCCTAAGCAGTGTACCTAATCGTTGTAGTGTAGTATAGGCAAGACTCGGGGGTTGTTATCGTTCTCTAAGGGAATAGGTTGGGAAGGCTTGATCATAGTCTAACAGAATTTTAGGGGTTGAGAGAAGATTCTTTTTGTGTTTTTATATATATAAGAAAGTAGGTAATTCTATGGTTTGAGAGGTTGGTTTGTTTAACTAATAACTAAACTAATTATAATCTATGATACTGGTGATAACTTTATGATAAACAATTGTATTTACCTAATCATGCACTACTCCTCAGACTGCTTCTCCTAGATCTGTTGCTTTGTCACACTTGTGATGATCAATGTAGGTCTTTGGTTTAGGATCTGACTAGCCTTTGTAAGATGATAGATAACTTGGATAAATCCAAATCAACGCACGCACAAGTAAAGTAGTATGAAGACTATTACAAGGCCCCTAAGAGTATATTAAATGCATGTGAAATATCTTAAGAGGGATCAACCATATAATGGGTAAGGTAGTATTAAGACTGTTATCGATGGTATCCTATCTACACACTCGCGTTTCCCTAAACGTGTCAATAGCAATATAGATAAAAGCTGGTTTTCTAAAGCCTAACGCGCACATTCATCAACAAGAAGCAACATCAAAAGGATCTACAACCTAAGTTTTATGCAATCATAGATATGTACAAAGGAGGGTTTAGCCTCACATGTTATAAAGAAAGCAAGAAAATAAATCAATCAAACAACACATAGACATATTTAATGATTAATGATAAATAACCTTACTTGATTAAAACATGGATTCAAGGTAGTACAATAGGGTTTTGAGGCCCTAAAACAACCTATAAAGATGCTAGAATGACTAGGGTTCATCTCCCTAGGTTTATACAAAGTTACACACTTAAAACCCTAAAAACGGTTTTATATTTATAGATATATCGACGCGATAACATCGCTTAGAACTCCTAACGTCGTCGCCACGTAGATGATTCTAGATCCTCTTTAAGTCGGCCACGTCCTGATGCAGTCGTGAAATTCCTGACGCCGTTACTAGATACATCACAACGACGTCGCTTTATGCCTCTGACGTCGTCTCCAGCCACTATATGCATAAATCTTCAAGAGATTTAGTGTAGGTCCGTAATCTTGTCTGTTTCTTCTTCAAATGAGCTCAAGTCACGTGTATTTCCTCCAAAAGCCATCCAAGTGCTAAAAACTTAAAAACAAATGATTAAGCACATAATCTGGGCATATTTGCATGATTTATGGGGTTAAATGACCCCGAAATAGTGTATAAAATGACACCTCATCAAATCCCCCTACACTTGGGATTTGCTTGTCCTCAAGCAAATGGGCTTTTCTACCTAGACAATAGCAATAGTAGGGTCATTTAACCTACTCTTTAAAAGTAGTTTATAACACAACCTTTTAGACCTCGTAATTAAAAGCACGGAAAGTATATACTAGCACCTCACATAAGTGTTTGGGATTCTCTCTTTCACTCAGGTGTATAATAAATTATAACAACTATAGGAAACAGAAAATTAACACTCATTACCTGTCATAGCATATAAATTACCATAGACTTAGTAAAGGATCAAACCTCCATCGCTAGGCGCAAGCATTATTCATTACTATCTAAGAGGTCTTTTTAAAGGGTTGTGGGGTGTAGGTGTAAGATAACATTAACGGAAATGGAAACGGATGGGACATATTTGGGTGGTGACTTTGGGTGAATTTGGAGTTAGAGGGTTAGCTAATTATTTATAAGAATACACTTTGGTTTGGTTACTAAGCCAAAGACTCAGACAAAATATACAAACTCTACATAACTCTACACCAATCTCTTTCTTTTTCTTTTCTTGACTCTAATATAAACATAGACATAAGCAAATGGCAGTCCGTACATTTTTTTACTCTTTAGTTTTATATAAATTTCTTTTTATATACATTTTTTCCATACACTTTTGCCCTGCCATTTCTTAAATATATAATACATCATGGGGGTTTATAGATACACCCCTACACTTGAACTTTTACATACTTGATATTTACAATCTAACTAATCGCTCGATTTGAGATAGATCAAAATAACATGGAGCTTATTGAGCTCTTTTGGGGGTAATAAATTACCTCTTTCTCAACTCTTCATAAGATGAATACTACCATGAATCCTAATCGTCCCAAAATAGTATTTACAAGGACAAGGACTTAGCAACCGTGTACTCAATAATTAACTTGGATTAAAATAATAATGTACTAAATGTGAGTACATACAAGGTAGGCTAAGGCGATTTGGGTCTAACGATTGATTTAAGGGTTGACAATGCTTTCATTAATAGTCTGGCTTAACCAAAAAATTATGAGAACCATGAAAAAGGATAGGCTCGAAGGGTTGTACTAAGGGTATCCTGCACTAAAAATGAGTGCGTGGCAAGGGTGTGGGATAGTTATATGATCGGTGTGACCATCATAACAATTACAGGTTTAAAACATAGGTTAGTCCTAGTGCCTCTTATCTAGCAAATCTTAGTTCTCACTATGCGGTCTCGGGATGCATCACAGAAACAAGTTCTAGAATTTAATATACCACCGATACACTCATATAATTTAATACCGATACCAATGCTCCAGAAAAGGAGACAAAGACCATACGTACACAACCATAATGATGGAATAGACACATATAACTGCATTCGAACCTTAACTTGAGAAAGCTAAAGGTATAAATTATATTGGGTATCAATAATGGATACCCGAATTATTAAACATCTAAAGGTGAACCTCACATTTTTGGGGTGGAATTTTGACGGTTTTTGTGCTAGTCATATACATTCCTATCCATGAGACGCTATTAGTACTCGGTTTTCGTCGGTATGTGTTGTAAAAAAATTTAAATTTTGGTCAAAATTACCTTTATATGCTATGTTTTGATATATTACCCATCATTTTAAGGAACAAGCAAATGGAAAATGAAAGAATAGTTTCTAAGGCTTACTTTCCCCCCTACACTTAAGTCGAACATTGTCCCTAATGTTCTATAAAAGTACCTGTATAAACGGATAAAGGGAAAAGAAACAAGTAAAAGAAACTAGTACTCCCCTGGTTTGCTCAATAATGGAAAAGAAACATGAGATAACTGGTTAAATTTTCCTCCAAAAATCATCTAATTCAAGCTTCTTCTCATCAAATATAACATGTTAATCAAAGACAAAGACAACTACACCAAGCGTAAAATCAGCGGGATATATATAAATACAATGAGTTTTTAGGGTTTTAACTCTATAAAAGTAGTAAAGATAGGATGAAAGTAATGATGTAATCATAGGTTTATGCAGGTTTATAAAAGAATTACAAATTTTAAATATTGTACATTCTATTTTTTAGAAATACTTGAAAAAATTCGAATTTTTACATTACCGGAGACGTGACGCCGTCAGGTGTTAATCCCGACGCCGTCTCCAGGGTCTGTAAAAAATTCTTCTTTGTTTTTAATGAGAAATTTCTTGCACGTAATTTTATTAGTTAAATCTGAAGAAAGCACTGCATAAAAACCTGGAACTAATCATTATAATCATATGACTCGAAATTGACGTGAATTAATCTAAACAATTTATTTTAAATGTTTGAATTGTATCTAAAAACCGGATATATTCCCCTATACTTATTTTGTTGCAAAATACCTTTGATTTCAAATAAGACGAAGTTATAAACAAACAAAGCATGATTACAAAGTGATTCAAACACAAAAGAATAAATGAAAAGAATTAAAACACATGACACTCCTAAGTGAAGGAAAAATAAACATTGGGTTGCCTCCCAAGAAGCGTTTTTCTTTATTTATGACTCTTGTAGCTAGACTCGAAGTCACAAGTCCTTACGTGACTTCTCCTTCATCATCCATTCCAGTCACATATTCAGGTCCAAGCTCTAGACATTCTTTGTAAATCCTAATATTTTGTTCATCACGTACTTCACTCCTTTTCTCTTGTCCTCCTCGTTCCTAAGGTAGATCGATTTCGTATGCTCTTTTTCTAAGTCTGATAATGACTTGTACTGTTCTATCTTATGGGGCATTTTATAGGAAATTTCATCGGTCCCATTTGTGAACCTCACTACTCCTTCAGGTGGGTAATGAGTCATGTTGGATATATCAACAAAGTGTTTTCCTAGTACTACTTGTGAAAGCCTAGGGTCTATGATTGAGCTAATATCCTCAACAATCATGAAGTCTATGACATAAGTGAAATTCCCTACGAAAACATGCATCCCCTTAATCCTTCTCGTGAAATTGCTAACTCCTTTATTCAAATTTTCCCTAGGGTCGAGTTTTCTTCTCATGATCCGATTATACATCATTTGGGTCATGGTATTTAGAGAGGAATTAAGATCAATGTAGGCTTTCTCCACATGCACATGTCCAATGTTGCATGGTATTTTAAGGTTTGATGGACATCCTTCCGTAATGATGGGATTTCTTAGGAATATCGAGGGGATGGGGCCACACATGAGATATTTGTGATATGCAAGCTCGCTTCGAGTTGGGAATATGTCAAAATAATCCATCTCTAATCCTCCTGATTCGGGTTCCTCCTTACGGGAATCGTCATTCTTCTTAAATATCTCAATAAACATCACGTCACCGTCATCCCCTTTGGTGAAAACAAATTCTTTGCCGGATAATTAGGGGGCCAAGCCGAGCGATTCAAAAAATGAATTGAGTTTGCGGACTTTCTCGGTGATAAATAGAAAAGACGATGGATCACGTGATGTGAAGGGTTCTGGTATTGGAATTTTTAGGGCTATCCTTCTCTCTTCCTCACTATCTGCTAGCTCATCATCATAGAGTCGCTTGTTTCTTGGGATGGATGTGACGGCGTTGATCGACCCATTGATATGTGTCGAGCATTGTGTCCTTCAGTTAGGTAAGAACGAGTAGACAAAATTGAAAGTTGTGGGTGTTAACATTTAGTGTTGGGTTCTTACTTGTTCTAAGGGAGTGCTCCTCTATTTCATCGGTTATGTCCTACAATACTTGTCGACTTTGTGGTCATCTCACTCTGCTGTGTTGAAAATCGCTTCAAAAACCTGGACAAGTCTAGCGTCTGAGATACCATGAAGTTGGATATCATCCTTCTAGATTTGATTGATTGTTAAGCTTCAAAGGAATGGTTTTTAAAGGACATCTTCGGGATCCGAACCATTAGGTTGAATCGGTTTAGGTGGGTTTGAAAAATTATTTGGGAATTTTTGGGTTGTCTCCAACTAAGGTTTGGGTGACTTTTCCATGCCAAAGATAGGTGTCACCCAAAATTGTTTTGCTCGGTTTTGAAAGTGTACCACTTACCCTCCTGCTTCGTACCAGACGCGAGGATGCATATTCCAACAAAGGATAATGTTGAGATCTTCCATGTAATACTAAGTGTCCATGGGACCACTGCAGATCTCACATGAGGTAGTGATTTTGTTCACTTGAGTAGGTTGCATCGAAGCAAGATGAGCTTCCATCAAGTTGGACTTGATTTTCAAGCTCGATGAGGCGGCGGTCGGATGTACTCGGTACATTTTGAGGAAAAGAGATTGCCTATACCGGCTTAGCGAAATCCCTTGGGTCATTCCAACTTCCATTGTCATAAAGGGCGAGGTCCTCTAATAATGCCCAGGATTCTTTAGGATTTCTGTCATGAAGCTTGCCACCGGCCGACTGGTCAATGGTTCGTCTTATGACGGGAGTGACATGGTCATAAAAGATTTGGACTTGGAGCTAAAGATCGATTCCATGATGAGGGACTTTTTGTAGTAAGTCCTTGAAACGGGTCCATGCTTCAGATAGAGATTCTCCATGATGTTGTTGGAACATCAGGATATCATTGCGAAGTTTTGCGGTCCTTCCCGGTGGAAAGAATTAAGCAAGGAATCGAGTAGTAAGATCCTCCCATGTGGTGATGGATACTGCTGGAAGACGTTCAAGCCAGCTGCTAGCTTGATCGCGAAGGAAAAATTAAAATAAATGCAGGCGCGTTCTTTCCCTGTTTTCACCGTCAAGGTCAAGTGAGTCCATAAGTTTTAAGAAATCCTTGAGGTGTTGGTTTGGATCCTCGGACCGAAGTCCGTGGAATGAGCATTCGTTTTGCACCAACCGGATGGTGTCGGATCGAAGAGGTACCATATTATTCCCTACGGGGAGCTCCATGGTGTTCCAGTAGCCCTCGTGGCTAGGTTTGGAGTAATCTCCAAGAGTACGGATAGTATTCGCGTCTCACATGGTGGTTGATGAGAATGGATTACGAAACAATTAACACAAAGAAAAGATAGACTACAAGAAAGCTAATATATGGAAATTAAATTCTCACATGAAAGGATTCAAGTGAGTAGAACTAAGTTAAACTATGATCGAGACCTAACTATTCCCCGACAGCGGCGCCAAAAACTTGATGTGGAGGTTGTAAAGGACTTCAGCAAGAAGTTTTACAACTCCTAGGCAGTGTACCTAATCATTGTAGTGTAGTATAGGCAAGACTCGGAGGTTGTTATCGTTCTCTAGGGGAATAGGTTAGGAAGGCTTGATCACGGTCTAACAGAATTCTAGGGGTTGAGAGAAGATTATTTTTGTGTTTTTATATTTATAAGACAGCAGGTAAATCTATACTTTAAGAGGTTGGTTTGTTTAACTAATAACTAAACTAATTATAATCTATGCTACTGGTGATAACTTTATGATAAACAATTGTATTTACCTAATCATGCACTACTCCTCAGATTGCTTCTCCTAGATATGGTACTTTGTCATACTTGTGATGATCTGTGTAAGTATTACCTAGGTCATGAACAGATTATACGAACCTGTCGTCTATTTAATATTTTGTTAAGGCAACGCACAAGTAAGGTAGTATAAAGACTATTACAAGGCCTCTAAGAGTATATTAAATGCATGTGAAATATCTTAAGAGGGATCAACCATATAATAGGTAAGGTAGTATGAAGACTGTTACCGATGGTATCCTATATACACACTCGCATTTCTCTAGACGTGTCAACAGCGATACATACAAAAGCTGGTTTTCTAAAGCCTAATGCGCACATTCATCAACAAGAAGCAACATCAAAAGGATCTACAACCTAAGTTTCATGCAATCATAGATAAATACAAAGGAGGGTTTAGCCTCGCATGTTATAAAGAAAGCAAGAAGATAATCAAACAACCCATAGACATATTGAATGATTAATGATAAATAACCTTACTTGATTAAAACATGGATTCAAGATAGTACAATAGGGTTTTGAGGCCCTAAAAATGACCAATAAAGCTGCTAGAATGACTAGGGTTCATCTCCCTAGGTTTATACAATGTTACATACTTAAAACCCTAGAAACGGTTTTATATTTATAGAGATATCAACGTGACGACGTCGCTTAGAAATCCTAACGCCGTCGCCACGTAAATGATTCTAGATCCTCTATAAGTCGGTCACGTCCTGATGCCGTCGCGAAATTCCTGACGTCGTCACTAGATACATCACGACGACGTCGCTTCATGCCTGCGACGCCGTCTCTAGCCTCTGTATGCATAAATCTTCTAGAGATTTGGTGTAGGTACGTAATCTTGTCCATTTCTTCTCCAAATGATCCCAAGTCACGTGTATTTCCTCTAAAAGCCATCTAAGTGCTAAAGACCTGAAAACAAATGATTAAGCACATAATCTGGGCATATTTGCATGATCTATGAGGTTAAATGACCTTAAAATAGTGTATAAAATGACACCTCATCAAAGAGTCTATGCTTTAGGAGGAGGAGGAGCTAACCCTGACTCCAACATTATCACGGGTACGTTTCTTCTCAATAATAGTTATGCACGTATGCTATTTGATTCGGGTGCCGATAGGAGTTTTGTGTCGACTACCTTTAGTGCTTTGCTTGATGACGTCCCATCCATTTTAGACGTAAGTTATGTCGTAGAACTAGCTGACGGAAGAATTGTAGAAACGGATATTATACTTAGAGGTTGCACGTTAGGTTTATTAGGACACCCGTTCGATATTGATTTTGTTGCCTGTAGAACTAGGAAGTTTCGACGTCATTATCGGTATGGATTGGCTTTCGAAATATCACGCAGTGATTATTTATGATGAGAAGATCGTACGTATCCCCTATGGGAATGAAGTTCGGAGATCCAAGGAGATGGGTGTATTGGCATAAACAATTCGAGATTGAGTATCATCTCCTGTACCAAGACCCAAAAGTATATTCAAAAAGGATGCCAAGTGTTTCTGGCTTAAGTTATGGAGATGGAGGCTAAAGATAAGTCGAAAGAGAAGCGACTGGAGGACGTACCGATCGTACAGGATTTTTTAGAAGTCTTTCTAGAAGACTTGCCAGGACTTCCACCAGCGCGACAAGTTAAATTTCAAATCGACTTATTCCTTAGAGTTGCACCCGTAGCATGATCCCCGTATAGGTTAGCACTATCTGAAATGCAAGAGTTATCCACTCAGTTGCAAGAACTTTCTGACAAAGGATTTATAAGACCCAGTTCCTCACCTTGAGGAGCTCCGGTCTTGTTTGTCAAGAAGAAAGACGGATCCATCCGGATGTATATTGACTACCATGAACTAAACAAACTTACTGTGAAGAATCGATACCCATTTCTGAGAATCGACGACTAGTTTGATCAGTTGCAAGGGTCAAGCGTCTACTCTAAGATTGACCTAAGATCCGGTTATCACCAACTTAGAGTTCAAGAGGAAGACATTCTAAAGACACGGTTTAGGACTCGTTATGGACATTACGAGTTAGTAATGCCTTTTGGTTTGACAACCGCACCGGCGGTATTCATGGATCTGATGAATCGAGTGTGCAAGCCGTATCTAGATAAATTCGTGATCATCATTATTGATGATATTCTAATCAATTCTAAGAACAAGGAAGAACACAAGGAAAACCTTAAGTTAATTTTAAAACTGCTTAAGAAGGAGGAATTGTATGCCAAGTTTTCATAGTGTGAACTTTAGCTTTCAAAGGTACAGTTTCTCGGTCACGTGATTGATAACGAAGGCATTCACGTTGATCCAGCTAAGATTAAGTCAATCAAGGATTGTGTGTCACCAAAGACTCCAACCGAGATTCATCAATTTTTTGGTCTTGCTGGTTATTACCGACAATTCATCGTAGGTTTTTTGAAGATCGCCAAGTCTATGGCACATGCTGTGTGGCGATGATGCTCTTGGGAAAAAGCACACACACTGAGAGTGTGCCACAACACACAGGACACACACACACACACACTCTATATATCAAACGACATAAAACATCCCACACCACACCTCACACCCCGTCCTCCTATATCTAAAAAATGTCTCACAGTTAAAACACATATGCGAGATGTTGTGTAGTCCGTCAATTTTGGCTTTACCAGAGGGTAGTGAGAACTTTGTGGTTTATTGCGATGCCTCACACAAAGGATTAGGTGCCATTTTGATGCAAAAGGATAGGGTTATAGCCTACGCGTCTCGCCACTCAAGATTCATGAGAAGAATTACAAAACGCATGATTTAGAATTAGGAGCAATAGTGTTCACCCTAAAGATGTGGAGACACTATTTGTATGGCACGAAGTGCACCGTGTTCATTGATCACAAGAGCTTACAGCATATTCTTGATCAAAAAGGAGTTGAACATGAGACAACGTCGATGGTTGGAGTTGCTAAGTGATTACGACTGTGAGATACGTTACCATCTGGGAGGCGAACCTGGTGGCAGATGTGTTGAGCCAAAAGGAGAGAGTCAAGCCACTACAAGTTCGGGCCTTAGTGATGACTATTGGATTGAACCTTCCCGTACAAATTTTGAACCCTCAAGCGGAGGCGAGAAAGGAATAGAATTATGGATTTGTACACTTGTGCGGAATGATTAAGGTCTGACAGAACTTTATGTTTGAAGAATAGGAGTTGGATACCTTGTCTTGGTGACTTAAGGACGTTTATTATGCACGAGTCGTATAAATCAAAGTATTCCATCCACCCTGGATCGGATAAGATGTACCATGAATTAAAGAAACTGTACTTGCGACCCAACATAAAAGCAGAGATTGCCACCTACGTCAGTATGTGTTTAACGTGTGTCAAGGTTAAGGCCGAATATCAGAAGCCGCCTGGCTTGCTAGTTCAACCAAATATCCCGCAATAGAAGTGGGAGAATATTACAATGGACTTCATGACTAAGTTGCCAAAGACGGTGATGTGTCATCGTGTGGTGTTTATTAAGTGATTATCAAGTTTTACATTTATATTTAGCCGACAAACCTAAAGACAACACTTTAAGGGGCAGTGTACCCAGTCAAGATGTAGCTTCGCAGTAAGTAGGGTGTCGAACACTAAGAGGGAGAGTAACCTAATATTCTATCAGTATTTTAGTCTATCTAGATTAGTCTATTTACTTGTTAAACCTATGCTATACATATTTACTAGTGGTAAATGGGGGGTTTTTAGCCTGAGAGACTGGCACAGGTTTGGTGGTGACAAAAATTAATTCTAAACACAATAAACACTAAAGAAAATAATCACAAGATAAAGAAGTGGTACGAGACAAATAATAGAAAGCTGTATTAACCATGTTAAATCCGATTAAATGTTGATTTATTTGTTTAGTGAAATGGCTACTTATCTCGAGGCGGTATATCATTCTTAAGACTTAGGCGGTTCTTCATCCTAAGACCTAGATACGAATAATCCTGTCAAGATTAATGCATCCGCATAAAGCATTTAATAGTCTAATTATAATCTATCATAGGGAATTAAAGCAGTGGTGATCCTGTTAATACCCTAGCCTATCGGGACTTTACCCACTTATTGCTTGATGTTGTTTTATACACTAGTAGTCCACCACCAAAATCAATACCAATTAATTGATAATTACGCGTATTCTTGTGACGAGCTGGCATTGATACGCCTTATCTTATTTGCTGGATACGGCATATAATAGCAGATAACAATTTTCTTCAAATGTCTTCGTTTTAGTTCTAGACATGCGGCATTTAGCTTCGTCTTTACAAGTTACTCCATAGTTACTGCAATCATAAACTTTAAGCAATTAAGTACCAATATCTTGCGATAATTATATACAAGTGGGTAAAATGTATGGGATAAATAATGGTAAAATGTGACAATATTTGATGATATCTGGTATTAGCTTAATTACACATACCTTTTACCTTTAAAAACGAGCTAAAATAACCAAAAACGAACTCAAAATGTCAAATATATGCTTGTTTTGCTAAATGTGTTGTGCAGGAATGGATAACTTACAAAAAGACGAAAAACCAAGCAAAAAGCGACAAAACAGGACACGAGATTGAAAAGTGTGTGAAAACGAAGCCCAATCAAAGTCAAGTCAACTCTGAGAAGAAAAAGCAAAGAAAAATATAACTTGAGGGGTCAAAAATGCTAAACCCCGAAATGTTATTTATTAAATAAAACCACAGTGACTGATTAAAGCCCAATTTGGGAAACTTTCATTTATAAAAGAAAAGAAAGGGGGAAAAAAGGGAATGAAAAAAAGAAAGATTGTTGGAGGGGCTTTTTCTTGTACACAAACCAAACATACCCTTAATCATCTTCAACCTCCCTCTGTCACAACCCAACTTGTATAAACCCTTTCCCAATGTTCCCGCCAATACCAAAACCATCCAGAACCCTGTTTTGCTCCCATACTTCTCCCCGCAAAATCACTCCAACACCCTACCAAAATCATTTCATCCACCCTACTATTCCCCCCCCCCCCCCCAGCTGTATAAAAATGTCCATTTTGGCATCCCTCTCCATTCCCAAATGCATTTCGAAATGCCTAGATTGTCCTCCCAAAGAAGCTCAAAGGAAATCAAAAGCGGTATTTGCACAGATTCACCCACACAACTACAACAACCCTTGGTTTTTATCTCTACAAGAGCACAATCTGTAAAGTCCAAGACTCGGCTAGAAATAGAGCTTTTTGTAAGCCTTTGAGGCATCTATATTTAGTTTTTTTTAGTAACCTAATTAATTTTAATCTAAGTTTAAATTTCAAAGTCATTTACAGCTTTTACTTTCAGCTATGTAACTCATCAATTTTATGCAATATGGTTATTTTAAGAATAATCTACCAATTCAAGTGATAAAGTTGCTACTAATATGTATTTTGTGTTTCCAAAAGCTTATCAGTACGCATATTTATAAGCTGTTTTTTCATAAGTAAAACAAAAAGTTAAGTAGTTAATAGAAAATCACAAAAATCACAATCTCAATACACCACACATTTTTTATTGTATGAATAAGCAAGCTAGAGCTTGTAGATTCTTTGTTTGACCCTGTTTTGAGCAAGGGTGTTGTAAGTTTCTCTTTTTCTTGTTTTTCTTATTGATTGTAGAACTGCTCAATTGTGCTTTATCAGTATGTTTGGTGCTTATTTTGCTTAGTACTGTTAGTTTATTTGTTAAAACTGCTAGTTATAAGTTAACACTGCTAGGCCATTTCAGCTTATTTAAGTGCTTATTCTGGATTGAAAATTGCTTATAAGTGTTTTACTTTGTTATTTGATAATCTGTTTTTAATTAGTTTGAAATAAAAATGATTTTTGGAAATGTTAAAGGCTGTTTTGAACAAGCAGTACTAACTCCAAGTTAGTACTGCTAGTTCATTTTAGGAACAGTACTAACTTAACACTACCAGTACTAACTCCAAGTTAGTACTGTTAGTCTTAACTGTTAGTACTGGTAGTTCATTTTAACATATCAGCTTATTATTTATACTTATTTAAGATTGGTTTAGCTTTTTAGAGTAGATTAAGCCTATTTTAGTACTGTCTTCAGTAGAACTTATTTGCCTTCTTAAAATAACTTTAAGAGTTTATCAGTTTTAGTTTTCTAGCTTATTTGTCATTTTGGTTCATTCTAGTTGCTTATTTCTATTACTAAGTGCTTATTAAGGTTAGGAGAGCTTCTGTTTTAGCTTGTTTGTTTATTTATTGTTTCTTTGTGTTTTGTTAGCATAGCAGTACTAACTTTTACTTAACAGTACTAACTTTTACTTAACAGTACTAACTTATAACTAGCAGTACTAACTCTAAGTTAGTACTGGTAGTTAATACTGGTAGTACTGTTGTCTTTCTCTTGTTTAATTTAGCTTAATTGCATGCTTAATTTGCTTATTTAGATTTAGATTAGCTTATTTGTCTGTCTTAAGCTTATTAGAGCTTATTTGTGCCTTAGTGTAAAAGTTTTGAGTATTTTGCCTTTGCTAGCTTTGATTCAATTTCCAGCTTATGTTCTTTGTTTAAATTTTGTGTGCATTTACTTTCAGTTTTAATTCCCAATCATTCCTTGTTACATTCAAACACCAATCATCAATCGTCTTGCGATGTTCCATCTCTAGCCTCGTTGGGACATAACGACCCGGAGTTTCTCTATACTGCTTCCGGTTTACTTGACTTCGCGTGATTCTGATCCTTTTTGTGTTGTGTGTATATTTGTTTATATTTAGCCATATAAAAAGGTATGAGTTGATGCGAATCAGCTTCTTTTTGTGATTATCTTGAGTTGCTCAGCCTCTGTCAAAACCGCCTCAGAAATAGTCTCCAACTATGTAGTCTTCTGCTTTCCTTTTCCAGACTTTTGTTCTTTCTTTTCTTTGGGGACTGTGGGAGGCTTCTGTTTAGTGGTTGTATCTGTATCAGCTTTCTTCTTACTTCCTTTTGTCTTTGGAGGAATTGTTCCTGAAGTAATAGCATAATACTCTTTGTATGATTCAGAGTTGCGGATGTCCTCGTTGGTTAATGCTACTGGCAAGATAGTCCCGTACAACTGAGTGTCTTCATTCCTTGAGATGACATTGATTGTTGTGAACATTGGGTCATCTCTGGCATAATGCCAATTTACCTTGTTTCTTCGAGGAATTGAAGGATCTTTAGCCATAACAAAGTTGACGATTAGCTTAGTAAAACGAGGATAGTACATCGCATTGCCCTTCTTAGTATTCTTGTTCTCAATCTGGTAAGTGAAGTCCTCCCACAGAAGATATGCATAATCAACCTTCTTCTTATTGTACATACCCCACAAGATTTGAGCTTGAGAAAGACGAAGACTGTCATAGGATGGTTTACCACTGAGACATTTGTTGATGATAGCTGCAAATGATCTCCAGGGTTGATGCAGTTTATTGACATTAACGTCAGTGATCTTCCTTATTTCTCCAGAGTGACCAAGACTGGCTAGAAATGCGAGAATCTCCTTCTCAAGAGGTGGTTCTTCAAACTTCTTATTACCGACTTTAGGGCAAATTTGAAGAATGTCTCTGAATTGATCAAGATCGAGAATGTGCTTTTTGTTATTCATCTTGAATCTGACAGATCGGTTATGAACATAAGCAGAGGCCCAGAATTCTTGCATATAGATCTCTGGAGCATCAGCAGTGACTTGGAATGCCTTGTAGAAAGGAGTGAGCTTTAACACATCGTAGACTACTTGAAGAGTTGCTTCCTTTGATGTGACATCCGAGCTTAAACGAAGATTACATTTACCAATCTTAAGTCGGTCGGCAGGAGCAACTAACGCATCATCCAAAGCGATCTGATCCGCTATTGAGATTTCCATGAGTCTGTTTAAGAAAGAGTGAGTGCAGTTTATAAGGAGACACAATCATTCATTCATGAAAACCTTTATGACTTTTAGCACTTTTTGAAGATCAATCATCTTAGATAGACTAATAGCGTATGAGACAAAGGCACCTATCCTAACAACTAAGTTGAATGCAGTTAACCTCGGTTTTGTCAAGCTTTTAATGTCTATTTTAAACTAAGAGATTTGTTTAATTTAATCTTAGTTAGAAAAAATCTGATCTTAAGTGTGTTATGTCAAAAAAATTGGTTAAGTGTTGATAACATCTTCACTCGTTCGGTCCTCAAAGAAACACCTTGATCGGTTTCCACTAAATATTACTCGTTCGGTCCATATAATCAAACACTCGTTCGGTCCATATAATCATACACTCGTTCGGTCCTCACTATCAGTCGCTCGTTCGGTCCTCACTAGGACTCACTCGTTCGGTCCCTACGATGATTCACTCGTTCGATCTAAATAATCAAACACTCGTTCGGTCCATACAATCACTCCCTCGTTCGGTCCATACTATCAGTCACTCGTTCGGTCCTCATTATCTGTCGCTCATTCGGTTCTCACTGGAACTCACTCGTTTGGTCCCTATGATGATTCACTCGTTCGATCCATATTGGATCCACTCGTTCGGTCCTCAATAGATTTCACTCGATCGGTCCTAATAGTCTTTTAATCATTCTATTCGGCCCTCATTGTGTAGACATCTCTATTTTCATGTTGGGTCCATATTATACATCACTCGTTCGGGCCCCTCTCGTTTAGACAGTCATTCGGTCCGTATTATAAATCACTGTTCGGACTTCACATTTAGACACTCGATGGTCCACCATTTTAGATAACACTCGTTTCGATCGTCATTGACTCGATCGGTCCATACTGAGTAAAGTATCTAACGAGCAACAATTTACACATAGACACTCGAGAAGAGAAACAAGAACTAACACTAGATGAGATGAACATTATATAACATCTTATGATTATTCCACACATAACTCCTAACACACCTACAACATATAGTACAACCCTAATTTTTTTCCGAGACAAAAAAAAAATCAATCAAGTTACATTTGGAAATTAAAAACCTATGACAAACTGTTAAGAATTATATTATTCTATACACCAATCATAGCAAAACGCCTCATTCAATTCGAGATTTTTCATCTTGCTTCGATTTTCTCGATTGAACCCTAATTTTGAAGTTATGTTGATCGAGATCAATTCACCATGAAAGCACAATTCGTATAGGATATGATCTTATAATAGTGTAAAGGAATGAATTATTAAGAGTACTTAATTGATTTGATCTGTTAATAGAGATTTAAAAGGGTGCGATTTGAGTGTGTGATCGGTTGTGTGTGTTTGATGTGTTTGATGTGTTCGTGTGGAACAGTGATGGGACCGGGTGGGGGGTGGCATGTTAAAAACATTTTTTAACTTTGACACATCTAGTCCCACATCTTAAAACTACTTATTAATCTTCAATTAGGTTTTATAAGGTATGTTCAAGTTAAACCAAATAGCAACACATGGTCCTTAACTGTTTTATAATCTCATACCTATTGAACATAATTTAGCAACCTACACCCTTAAAGGCATTTAAAAACAAGTAACACCATAAAGCTACAATCGATGTTAAACTTAATTATAATCTTTCTATCATGAGATTTACGTTATCGTTTGATAATATTCTTTTCCCTTTTGACAATAATTTTGATCATGACAAAGAAAATTTGACTATTCTTACCCTAAAACAATGGACCATTTTACTATTTAAAGAGCTGTTAGGACATTGTTTGAGAAGTTCAAATGTATCTTGAAACTTATTTTCAGATTGAGGGAATGTTTTGTATGTGACAATACAAACAAACACCAAGATATAAATAAGATTTCTCTTATTTTATTCACATAGAATGCACTAAATCGTACACATTAAGGATATTGGAAGCTCGGTGTTGTGATGCAAAGTAATCAACAAGCCTTTGCTGGGTCTTTAAAGGAGACCATGCGAGAATAAATTCCCGTTGAGTTGTCTAGTTTTCTTTTTGAAATATTGCCCTAAGGAGATGACCGGGTTGCTATCTGAAATAAATAGAAGCCATTTGGCATGTTTGAAATAAACATTTGTAACTTCTGCTCAAACTTCATTTAAAAGGCTTGTATCATTGTTAATGACATTTCTAAGACCGTACATGTTATCGTAGGATTTCAGAAGACATGCCAATGTACACCATCTTTTTGTATTTTTCTCATTTTTAATTTTTTATTTTGTTTTTGAAAATTTATATAAAAGAAAATATTTTTGGTTTTTCTAAAAAAATAAAAATAAAAAATCTTTTTTTTTTTTGTGTTTTTATGATTTTAAGTATTTACTTATTATACAGGATATTTGAATAGGTACCACACTATTCATTCACTTACATTGGTTTGCATTTGTTTCAGATGTATCCGGCGTAAAACTCCACATTCCCAGCTTGTTGATAAGAAATTCAATTCTTTCTCTTGCAAGGGCTTTTGTGAAGATGTCCGCCAGTTGATACTCCGTATTGACAAAGTATGTTCGATCACTCTGTATTCTCAACATGCTCCTGATGAAGTGAAAACCTGATTTGTTCTATATGCTTGGATCTGGACATGTTGAAACGTTGTTGCAGCATAAGGCAATAGCGCTTTTGTATCACAGGTACATTGGAATTTTACTTGAATCCAAAAGCCATAGTCGTAAGTTGTGTCTCATCCAAAGGACTTGGCACATACAACCGGACCAAAAGCTATATATTCAGCTTCTTACTGGTTATCGCAGCGCTTTTCTGCCTTTTAGACGACCCCAACTTACAAGATCTTTCAAACCAAATGTTGTATGATACGGCCAGATGTGTTACTTCGGCGTGTATCTTGACATCCAGCATGATCGAATCTGCAAATGCTGTTTTAATGCAACAGGGGAAGAATCCTTAGATTCCAAAGACACCGAAGTACGGATCCTTTTAGATATCCGAAGATCCTTTTTACGGATTTAGGTGCTTTTCGGTAGGCCCGAGGCCTTAAAATACCGGCGGCAGACACATGCATTATAGCAAATTGGAGGTCAGGTCTATCGGGCCGTAAGTATGATAAAGGAGGGTGCAATCTACCCATGATAGTGTTTTATGTGATGGATCTACAGCTTTCTCCTTTCTTTATCCTCATCTAGTTTGGATTCTCTACAGGGGAGTATCCACTGGGTCACAAGATTCATAACCATTTATTTCTTTAGTGATTAAGAGCATATTTAGATTTTGGTTTATGAAGATGCCTTCTGGGACTTTGAGAAATCTGTAGTCAAGAAAAAGAGATTTTAAACCCATCATCGGACTTCTTGAATTTTTGACACATTATTTAGAGAATAGATCACTACAATTCAGGTAGAGAGATGCGAAAAGATAATATCATCGACATAGATTTGTTACCAGTAGAAGTTCGTTGCTTCTCTTAGGCATGATACAGAGTAGGATCCTCTGAGAGCTGTTGGAGAAGTCATTGGAGATCAGGAATGAAGACCAACATATTCCTACCAAGCACGTGGAGCTTTGTTTTCAACCATTAAAGAGCTTTCTTAAGTTGTATTACGTAGTTTAGGTTTGGCTGGATCCACATAATCCGTCCGGGTTGGCTATCTAAACTTCTTCTCGGAAGTATTTACCATTCAGAAACGCAGTCTTCACATCATTTGGACAGATGGACCAAATGTTCATGTGAGCAGCAAACGCTAGAAAAATTCGTATAGCCTCTAATCTTGCAACCGGAGCGAATGACTCTTCGAAATCGATACCCTCCTCTTGGCGATAACCACAAGTGACCAACTGAGCCTTATTTTTCAGAATACCTCCTAACTCATCAAGCTTAACCTTATAGATCCACTTAAAATGAGATGTCAAATGCTTTGTCATGAGGAGAGGAGGAACAAGTTCCCCAAACTTCCAGACGTTCAAATTCATGAATTCCATCTTACATAGCTTCCAATCCAAACATGCTCGAGATAATGCTTCACTTTGTTTAGTTCTTGGGTTCAATGATGTTAGAAAGGCATCATAGTCAGCACGATTAAGGCTTGTTCATGGAGTTGTAGTCGTGTGGATAACTGGTCTGTCGAGAAGCAACGATTATATTTCAAGTGGGTGTCCTTTGTCCATTTACTATTGTGTTCAGAAACTTGGTTGATCGGGGAGGCACAATTATATGAATAACGTCTGGATGATGTATGATTGATCAGAAGTAATTCTGGATTGGGAACACCGAAGTACGAATCAATTAATCCATATGGGGCAAACTTCCAATATAATTGATTATTCTTCTTCAACACATCATGAGAAAATAATAGGTGTTTGAGTTTCTTGTGTTGTATGAGAGTTTACTTGGGTGAATGGTGCTTGCATTCGTGATCAACTATTAGTTGAGGAAGGTGAACCCAGTTTTGTACATTGTTCAGGTGCAACTGCTTTAAGATAGGTGAGCAATGGACTTCTGGTGCATGTAATTCAAACATAAGGTGGTGGATTCAAGTGACTCATCAAACATTGGTTGAATACAACAAATCCAGTCAAGATTCCGAAGGTGGTACAAATGGTCTTGAGAGAAGGAGGGTTTGGCACGAGTCCTGAAATTGATTGATACAAGGGTCATTTCATTGAAGAGCGGGGTCCTGAAACAGTTGGTTCTGAAGCCTCGCGGTCAGCAATATCAAAATCAACATGGATGGTTTCAATTATCGTCTGGTACGTCTGTTGTAAATCCGGGAATGCTTTTTCTTTGTGGGTGCTTATCCAATGAAACATACCTAATAATCAGCATTTGCTTGTAACTTGCCCAAATTCTCACTATCATTCGTGGGGTAGCAAAAGTGCACCAAACACTGTAGATACGATAGATCGGGAGGTATTGTCGTGTTAAAAGTCAGATGTGTCACCACCCCCAGACGGGGCCCTAGACGGATCAAGTTGTCTCGGACGGCGTGGACTTGATGATCATCTCAAGTACAAAGCATAAGAAAACGTCCTTTAAGGGTACGTTTTGAAATATACACCGTTGCCATTAGATGAAAATAATAATAATAAGTTTTACATCAATACAATTTAAAGGATTCAAAGTTAAAAATGCGGAAGCTTAAATAAATTCAACAACGGTATTTAAAACACAGATAAATCTCTTGGTAAACTGGTGTAGGCATATAGACTCCATATAAGTCAATCAACAGCATCCTTGCTAAGCACCTGAGAAAAAACATTGCGTTTAAAACGGTTCAAAAATTAAAGTTGATGTGAATTCATAGGTTTAGTTCAAACATTTTTATAGTGGACCACAAGTTATCAAAACTCGTATTGCGACAGTTATAACAAATACAACTTCACATAAAAAGTTTATTTAGTTGCGTAAGCTCATGAAACTGAAAGGCTATTTGTTGTATTTGCTAGCATGTACATTGCTATAAGTAATTGCTTGCCCTTACAGGTGTCCGACCAAAGACAACCTAACCAGTACGACATGACATATATCCCGTTTATCGGGCGCCCCGTGGGGGTAGTGAAGCGCTACTCACCGGAGATGAGGGGATAATATAGTCCTCAAAGATCTATTTTACTCATTCGCGCTCTCTCGACCGGTCCTCCAGTCAAGAGATTGACAGTTCATGATAGTTCGGGCAAGTAGTGGTTCTAACAGCTACTTAGGCATCACCGTAAACAGTGGAAAATATCTCACGGTAAAGTACTTGTGTCTAATTTTAAAAGCAAGCAATGTTTCTCACCCCAAGTTATAAAACATTTAATCAAAACGAGTAAAGAATGGGGCTATGAACTCACCTTGATTGATAAGGTAGGAGGAGTATACGTTCAAAAGTATGGTCAATTGGAAATGAACGGCGGGTACAAGGGTGGGTATGACCTAAAAGAATAGGGGGGGTTTTTTTTTTTTTCGATTTAGACTCGGGATGATTATTTCGTACTATGATTGATGCATGCTCGTTCATTGTTCATTTTTAGCAAACATTAGTTATTATAATTTAAAAACGTTAAGTGATCGAGTAGTTTTTCGAAACGTATTTTAATATAATATCAGATTATTTATATAGATATTTATATTTGTATTGTTTAATACATAAAGTAAACTTGTTATTTATCATTTAATATTTCAAACAGTTAGGTAATTTATTCGAAAGTAGTTTATCGTGTTATGTTTTTCCAAATAGTTTCTAAGTATAAAAGATTTACTAAAAGTTCGGCTATGACCCGTTCGTAGTTTACAGTTTTCCACAAGTCGTTAGACTTTAATTTTAAACCACTTTCAAATCATTTCCATATTTACTTTACTCGTCATCAAAAAATCCATTATTAATCGTAACGTTCGAGTCTAATAATAATTAACGTTTAAAAAACATCTAAATAGTACACTTATTAAATAAGTTCACTCAGAACTTATCCCAATTAAACTACACCGTAGCTTGTATGCCTGGCTGTTTTTGAATATATTTGGGCTTTGGGCCCGTTACGTCCGAAAAAATGTAGTTTTACTTATCCTTTAATTCGATAGCCAAAAATATGGTGTAAATAAATACGTGACCTCAAGTTAAGCTAGTAAATAAGCTCACAATAAGTCAGGTATATATAAGCCAACATATGAGCTCAAGAATGTTCTTCATAGTGTTGGGTCTATGTATGTGGACGTGGTTTAAGGACCTAATAAAATCTATATTCGAGCTTTATTTATTGAAGCCGAATAAGTTTCTCATTTGTCCTTTACACAAAATAAGCTTGAAAATAAGCTAACAAAAGATATGTCAAAAACAAAATAAGTTTAAACAATAATCTTTCTTATTTTAATAGTTTGCCGAATATTTAACAAGCCCTAATAAGACTCAAAATAATTAATAAAGCTTTCCACAAGTTGTTAAACTACAAGTCAAAACAAATTGAAACTATCGCATTAAGTATGTTTATTACACAAAAATAACACGATCACAAAACTAAGATTTCCTTATATTTATTCTTATGTATTTCGAAACATATGCCTACCCTTTTAGGGTTTATGTAGTTTTTAAACCTTTGTTTTTACAAAATAAATTGTACAACTAGTATGTATGCATCATGAGAAGTATAAAAGTACAAGTTATTTGAGTATTTGAAGACTTACAAAAATTAGAAGATTTGGATGATGAACAAAGATTAATAACAACCCAAATGTTGTTTAACAAATACCCGGATGATACAAATGATCAAACCTTCAATAAATCTTCAAGTGTTTTTGATTAAAGATGAAAAATGAATGGGTTTTGTTGGTGATTTTGGTTCGGCACAAGGAAGAAAAAGAAAGAAAAGATGGAAAAGTGAAGTAAAGTTTTATGTGTGTGAGAATGGAATGAACAAATGACTAAAGAATAAGTTATATAACACCAAGTTTACTTCACACACTAATGGTGTGTGTGTGTGTACCGAACATAGGACAAGAATGAGGAGGGGGGACCAAAATGATCCACCAATGAGAGTTTAGCTAGCTTATAACATGTAATTTGCATGCTTGGTCCCCATTCCATTTTGAATATTAAACTTGTAACCCAAGGCTTATGTTGTTGGTGCACCGAAAAATTTGACAGAGGAGGGGGGGACCATTTTATTTTTTATAAAACTTTGTTGTAGTGCTCTCCAAACATGATTTAATTTCCAAGTTCTTGCATGCTTAAGCCTTATAGTTTAAGGTAAAATACGGATAACGCAAAGTAACGAAACGGAGTATACGGTCTATCACTAAAAATTATGAAATTTTAAAAACTTGCTTAAAAACATAAAAAGTGGATATTGCCAAAATCCTTACAACGTTTGGTTGTCCGTTCGCTATCGGAGGGACTATTCTCAGATAACAACGGATATACAACTCCCAGGTTTAACGGTAAAGCTAAAACGAAAATCATTTAAAAAATTCAAATTACATACACGGCATGGGAAACACGGCTCTAAACTTGATGATCGGAGAAAATTTCGGGTTGTCACATTCTTTCCCCGTTATAAGAAGCTTTGTCCTCAAGCTTAGGATCGCAACCTCTGCCGGCGGGTGGGTGCAGAGTTGGTGAAAAAGGTGCGGGTATTTTCTTTTGCATTTGGTCTTCACGCTCCCAGGTGAACTCAGGACCTCTCCTGGAGTTCCACCGCAACTTTGACAATCGGAATAGAAACTCTGCTTTTCAATCGCTTGACCTCACGTGGCCATATATCTCGACGGTTCTTCAATGAAATTCAACTGTCGTGACTTGGATCTCATCCAATGGTATAGCGATGCGGTTCATCAGCCCATGCATTTTCTTCAATTTCGAGACGTGAAAACGTACTATGAAACTCTATTAACCTCTATGGAAGTCTAGTCGATAAGCATCGGTTCCGCTTTGGCTCAATGATCTTAAAAGGTCCATATAACGAGGGTTCAGCTTTCCCGTTTGCCGAACGTATCACTCCTGTCCTAGAGACACTTTCAAACATGACCTTATCGCCTACTTGAAATCAAGAGGTTTTCTTCTGCATACGGCATAGCTCTTTTGACGTCAGGCCGGCTTGGATATGGCTCTTGATTTAAACTATTCTCTCGGTTGTTCGTGGATGATCTCTTAGGCCACGGGGGTGAGCTGACTGTCCCCAACTTCAGCCCCAGAGATGGGTGATCGGGCACTTGCGCCCATACAACGGATTCAACGGAGCAGCCTTAATGCTGGTACATTCGGTAACTGTTGTTAATGAAAAAATTATACCATACGAATAAGTGTTTATCCCACACCTTTTCCAAAGTCGAGCTACAACAGGGCACGTAACATATCTTCTAAGTTGAATGTTTCTCACTCCTGACCATCGGTGACTCTGGTGATAGGCTGTACTCTTCTCCATCGAGGACCTAAGCTTTATGGTACAGGGACTCCAAAAATGGAAGTAAATTTTTCCATCGCGATCAGAGATGATTGAAACCGGAACTCCATGCTTTGGGAGATACTTCCCTTTAAACGTATTTCTCGTTAATTTTTCTAATGTGGCATCCTCTCTCTATGGGCAAGGAAAGAGCAGATTTGGTGAGACGATCAACGGTATTACCCATTCGTGTCTTGTCCCAGCCGCTTGTTCCTCGGCAGTTTAGGTCACAAAACGTCCAATGTTTATGTTCTTCCCAATGTCCATTTTGGGATCTCTGGTTGAACCAAACAAACCAGTATGGGTTTCTGATTCTATCTTAAATTTTTGCACATGTTAAACACTTGATGACATAAGTGGCAATTCTCTGCTTTCATTGTTTGGCCCACCAATTCATAACTTATTCAAGTCCTGATACATCTGATCCGGATCCATGAGGTGGATGGAATACTTGAACTTATGCGAACTCATGCATAATCAAGGCCCATTAACTCTCCCGAAAACACGGAATCCAACTTGATTATTTCAAACATAACGTTCTCAGCACGCGGGTTCTAAACTTGATTAATCATGCCACGCAAAATCTTCCGTTGATTGAAGTTCCTCCTTCCTTTCTGGTTCCGATTGAGCACTTAAAATCTGTTTAGGGAGGTTTAACCTATAGTCATAACCAAAGCTCGAACTCGTAGCGGCTTGCTTCTTTCCTTTCGACTCAGGGCATCAGCCACCACGTTCGCCTTTCCTGGATGATATCGAATCTCACAGTCGTAGTCGCTCAACATGGATGATAACGAATCTCGCAGTCGTAGTCGCTCAACAGCTCTAACCATCTACGTTGTCTCATGTTCAACTCTTTCTGATCTAGAATATGTTGCAAACTCTTATGATCAGTGAACACAATGCATTTCGTGACGTACAAATAATGTCTCCACATTTTGAGAGAAACCACTACAGCTCCAAGCTCTAAGTCATGTGTAGTATAATTCTTCTCATGGATCTTGAGTTGGCGTGACGCGTAGGCTATGACTTTCTCCCTTTGCATCAAAACTGCACCCAATCCCTTACGAGAAGCATCACAGTAAACCACGAAGTTTTTACTACCTTCGGGTAAAGCCAAAATCGGTGCACTACACAATTTCTGCTTCAACAGTTGAAATGCAGCTTCTGCCTTTTCACTCCAATTAAACTTCACGTTATTATGAGTCAGCTTCGTCATAGGCTTGGTAATTTTTGAGAAACCTTTGATAAATCGTCGGTAATAGCCAGCAAGACCTAGAAATTGACGAATCTCTATCGGAGTCTTGGGCGATGCCCAATCCTTGATTGACTCAATCTTAGCCGGATCCACGTGAATTCCTTCACTATCAATCACCTAACCAAGAAATTAGACCTTCGACAACCAAAATTCACACTTTGAAAACTTAGCGTATAATTTTTCCTCCTTAAGCAACTCCAAAACTGACTTAAGGTGTTTTGCGTGCTCTTCTTTACTCTTGGAGTAGATCAAGATGTCATCAATAAAAACGATCATGAATTTATCTAAGTACGGTTTGCACACCCGATTCATCAGATCCATGAATACCGCCGGTGCGTTGGTCATTCTAAACGGCATCACTTGAAACTCATAGTGGCCGTAGCGTGTCCTAAACACTGTCTTTGGAATGTCTTAATCTCGAACTCTGAGTTGGTGATAACCAGATCTCAGGTCGATCTTAGAGTAGACTCTTGACCCTTACAACTGATCGAACAGGTCGTCGATTCTCGGAAGTGGATATTGATTCTTCACAGCCAGCTTGTTCAGTTCACGGTAATCGATACACATCCGAAAAGATCCATCTTTCTTTTTGACAAACAAGACCGGGGCTCCCCAGGGTGAGGAACTCGGTCTTATAAATCCCTTGTCAGAAAGTTCTTGTAGTTGAGTAGACAGTTCTTGCAGTTCTGACGGTGCTAATCTATACGGGGCGCGTGCCACAGGTGCAGCACCAGGGACCAAGTCGATTTGAAATTCAACTTGTCGCGTTGGTGGTAATCCAGGCAAGTCTTCTGGAAAGACCTCCGGAAAGTCCCGTACAGTCGGCACGTCCTCAAGTCGCTTCTCCTCCGACTTGTCTTCGGTTTCCTTCTTCGTAACTTGTGCCAGAAAAATTAGGCAACCTCTCTTAATATATTTCTGAGTTTTAGTGCACGATATAATGCTCAACTTCGACTTCTCTCCTTTGCCGTCTCTATCACCTTGAACTATCAAAACTTCATCTCCATAGGGAATTCGCACGATCTTCTCATCACAAACGATCACCGCATGATGGTTCGCTAACCAATCCATGCCGATGATGACGTCAAAACTACCAAGTTCTACTGGCATTAGGTCAATATTGAATGGGTGACCTAACAATCCTAACGTACAACCTCTAAGTATGGTATTAGTTTCAGAAATTCTCCCGTCGGCTAATTCGACAGCATAGCTAACGTCTAAGGTATCGGGGGTTACATCAAGCAAAGTACTAAAAGTAGTCGACACAAAACTTCTATCGGCGCCTGAATCAAATATCATAGAAGCATAATGGTTATTGAGAAGAAACGTACCCTTGACGACATTTGAATCGGGGTTAGCGTCTCCTCCACCCAACACATATGCTTTTCCTCTTGCTTCACCAACACCATTCTTGTTCCCATCTTTGTTTCCACGGTTTTGATCTTTCAGCTTTGGACAATCACTCCTGTAGTGTCCTTGCCTTCAACACTCGAAACAGGTTAAAACTCTCTGATTCACTACTTGACCCCTCTGAGTAGAAGTAGCGGGACTTGTGACCTTATAATCCCGGGTCAAATGCCCAACCTTGTTACACTTCCCACATCTCACAGTGCAAGGCCCTTCATGGTAAAGCTTACACTTGTTACAGAGAGGCAACGGTCCATTATACGGCTTTCTCTTATTGTTGCCAGCCGTATAGGCTCTCGCCACATTCTGACCTCCAACATTTAGCCTCTTGAATGGTGGTTGCTGTCAACGGCTGTCTCTCTGATTGACCTCCAATCTTCTTTTGTTCTCAACATTTTTCACAGCATATCCTTTCAACTTTTGGTCCATTAAGTTGTTAGCAATTCGAACGGCATCTTGAAGTTTTGTAGGTTCAGCAGCAATTACATTCCCTTGGATGTTATCGGGGAGTCCTCCAATGAATTTCTCAACCCGATCCTCCTCCTTGGGGTCCATCTTGGTGCACATCATAGTCAACTCTTGAAATCTCTGAGTATAAGCAGCCAAGTTATTGTTCTTCACGGTCAAATTCCACAGCTTAGATTCCATCTTTTGGATTTCATTTCATAGGCAGTAACTTCAGCCATTAGCTTTATGAGCTCTCTCCATGACATGGCAAATGCAGCCTCAGCTCTAATAGTCCTCTTATGTGAGTTCCACCAAGTTAATGCACTATTTAACAGTGTGCAAGTGGCATACTTGACTTGGTATTTCTCTGGACAATTGCTGATATGGAACATTGTTTCCATCTTCTCAAACCACCTTATCAACCCTACAACTCCTTTCGTTCCCTTGAAGTCGAGTAGTTAACACTTCATGAAGTCTTTGTATGTACACTCTCGAGCAACAGACCTAGCATCCATATTATTCTCATTTGGATTTCCATTTCCACCATTTCCATTCCCACCATTTCCATCTCTACCATTTCCATTATCGTCGTCGCTGCCGTTTTGGCTTTGATTCTCAGCCTTGAGAGCATTGGCAGCACGAGTCGCTTCATAAGCAGCCAACGCTTCCTCCACTCATCGGTTAACGAGTTCTTCGATCGCCTCTGGGGTCATACTAGAAGGAGTGATAGTCATGTTTTACAGCACAAGACATAGCACACTGTAACACCCCCAAAAACGCGTGTCGCAGCGGAAGTATGTCCGGGGGAGTTACTTTATAATTCACAGCGCTAGATACAAGAGAACGACCTCTAATTGTGTCGTTTGAAAAGTAATCTCGTTGATTTTACTGAAATTGATATAATTCGGTTACAACCAACCCAAAATAGGTACATGATTTACGATTATTTCTACTGCCAACATCTAGACCTAACCATCAGTCTAATGTCCTTACATGATTATGGTACTACTAGTCTAAGGGCGAAAACCAAAAAATGTTCTCTCAACATTACGACTAAACCTCTAAGTCTCCTGTCGAGTATCATCACGAACTACGAACCTGACGAAATTCCTCTGTGAAGTGGCATGTGCACGATATACTGTCAAATCCGATCTCTCTTATACTCAACATACTCGAACCTTTAGGTACGCTGTTTCTAAACCTCCTAATCCTCTCAACAAACTAGCTCGCTCTCCACTAGCTACCATCTGACTAGTCTTCAACTTTCTCTGAGTGGTCTCAATCTCAGTAATCCTATCAATATGAATCTCTGACATGTAGTGAACTATATCATAAATAGTATCCTCAGATCAGGTTATAAAGTCCTTCTAGAAGACTTAGAACTATCAAAATTAGCCAATGGATCTACAACGATTTCTTTCGTGTCTGCCGCACTAGCCTCTGCCTCAAACTCCTCATCATCCTCCCTAACATCACTAGCAGTAGTTAAAAAAAAAAAAGACCCATACCTACCCATCCTAGGGTAGCTACAACTCCTCACTATACCTACATCTGCACAACAGCTCTGCATCAGCAGTATCCAACTCCATATGCTCCTCTCCGCTATCCTCTGGTGAGTATGAATCTCTAAACCTCTTGCGAGGTGGTAAAAGATCAACAGGAGTAGGGGCTATCGACCTTGAAACATAAGTAGGCGATGGTACCAAAGCAGTATGGGACCTACATCTCTTGTGAGATGGCCTAGAAGAAAGTGAAGATGAATCCAATGACCTCTCAGAAGATAAACATAAGGATGACACTGATGTAGTCGGTGGGTAAGGGGTAGACAATAGTGTAGACCTCCAACGTCTAAAAGCCTCACTACGTCGTGGAGTCCTAGCAAGTGATCGATGAACAAATCTCTGTGGTGTAGATGAATCACCATCGGTGGTGTCTGGTGGTGTATGTCCGGATAAGGAATGATATGAAGGTGCACTAGAAGAAGATGAGTCTGGTGAAGAATGACAATCCGATGAATGATGAGATACACGTCTCCATGCAAGTCTACGAGCAGGAATAGGTCTAACTCTCTTCCTCGCAGTCAACAACTTACGCGGCCTATTAAGGTGGGTGCGATAAAGTCGACCGAAGGGAATAGCCTCACCGGGTCGGACAAGAGTCGCTAAACGTCGAAGAATCCCGGGTAGGGCAACAACATGTGCAAGGGGAAACTATGATAATGGTGCAAGAGTATCATGAGATGACAATACGGGTCTCTGCTCAGCAGGCTCGGACTTACCGTCCGCCTCCGTGTCATCAGAACACAAAAAGGGTGAAACCAATGGCAAATCTGGTGCGGGAGGTAAAGAATCCTCCGATGGATCAGAATCAAAAGAAGATGAATAGTCCACTAAATCAAGTACCCCAGCAGGTGAGACGACTGAAACTATCCCCACCTCCGGTGTAACTATAGGGTCAGCTGGAACAATAGGAACCCTAGGGATAGCAGGGATAATAGCAGGAATAGCACCAAAGAGAATCACTCGTGGGGCATGAGAACCCACACTCTCCTCAGATGTATAAGACAAAATAGAAATAACAGGAGCAGCCATGATCTGCACAAGCATAAGTTTATATAAATCCTCTTTATATGAAACCATGCAACGTGCAAGCAAAGCCAAGAAATAAGTACGATGTGAAATATGATATGGCAAAAGGATGAATAACGTAATTATGGCAATATGATATATATAATCAATACTTATATATATTAAACGCTATTATAATAAAATATATATGTAAGCAGGTAAGGCACGTAGAATTACATACTGGTTATAGACCAGACCTAGATATACTACCTGGTTCTCTGTAACATTGGCTCTGGATACCAATCTGTCACACCCCCAAACGGGGCCTAGTCAGAAACACGTGTCCGGGGGCGTGACGTCATAATATACATCACACAAGATACAAAGAATGACCTCTAAGGGTACGTTTAAAAATCCAACATCGTTGTATTAATTAAAATAGTTAAAGTTTGACATAAGTTTAAAGATAATATGCGAAAGCGAATAAAATTTTAGAAATTGACAACGATGTTTAAACAGTAGATAATAGCATTTCTTGAAAATTGGCCCAATGCCATAGGACACAATAGCAAGCAAATACAATCCACAGCTAAGCACCTGAGAAAAATATGCTAAAACGGTCAACATAAAGTTGAGTGAATTCATAGGTTTGAATTTAATATTAAAAGTGGACCACAAGTTCACAGTACGCACGTGACAGTTATAACAGATACAACTTCACATAAAAAGAATGTATTTACTTTGCACTAAGCTCATGACACCAAAGCTCAATTTAAAAGGAGGCATTTTATATGCCAAATAGTATTCCACGCCCTAAAGGTATCTGACCAAGATCACCTATTGACATTCCGACATGGTATATATCTGTTTGTTCGGGACCTCCGAATCTAGTAAGCGCTACTTACCCGGATAGGGATAATTACTCCCAATAGATCTATTTACAACATTCGCGCTCACTTAACCAGTACGGTCGGTTAAGCAATTGACGGTTCATGATAATTCAGGCATTAGTGGTCTATTCGCTACTTAGGCAACACGTAATCAGGAAAAGGAAACGTAAGTAACGTTGTCCATAGTTTGAAAAACAAGCAATGTTTCTCACCCCAAAATAGTAAAGTAAAAGTAGTAAAACATGGGGCTATGAACTCACCTTAGCAAAATGAGCAAATGATAATCACGCAAGTAAAAGATGATATAGAAATCTAGCCGCGACCTAGAATAATAACGCGTCTCAAAAACACAGAAAGTATGCCAAGAATTGCACAATATGTTCATCACCAAAATACATCCATGTGTGTTTGCTTTAGTTTGATTATCAAATCATGACGAAATAAAATCATATAGTTCTTTGTTAATTTTCGGCGTTTAACCAAAATTACTATTTTTAGAAAGTTTCTATTTTAGGAAAGTTTTTAGTTTCGGGACGTTAATACCGTCCCCTACATTTGTTAAGTTTCCATAATTCAAAACGCACTAACTAGCCTTAATTACTTAACTTCTAAGTCCGTTCCGCTAAATTCTTACCAAACTTACTATTTTTAGTAACTTTATCGCTTTTCCCAAAATATGCTAACGGCGTCTTTAAATGATACTAATCAATAGGTATGTGTTACTATATGTTTTACTAGTGTTTAGAAAGTCCAAAAATGTCCGAAAACTCATTTTACTATTCACATCAGCACACTATTCATTTGGTTTTGCCGAAAAATGTTTCAAGTTTCATTTGGCTATAACTTGGTCGTTTTAAGTCCAATTTTAATGTGCGATATATGAAAAACTATCTATTCAAAACGAGCTCTTCAAAAACTACTTTTACGCCTAATGAAAACATTTTTAGGTCGACCAAAACCTCAAAACAAATTCGGGACAACAAGCACTTTTTGCCAAAAACGCAACCAAAATCCACCCAAACTTCACAATAGTGCCTAATCTGCTATCTCCATTCACAAAATAATCCACAACAAAACACACCTAAGTCTAACTAATCCTTCACCTTCTATTGTTGCAAACATCATCAACTCTTCTCTCTCACCAAGAACATAATATTTAACTAGTAAAATAAAGTAGTATCATTATTTATGAAATCTTGTCTTTAAATCTTTTAAAAATTATAACACAACATATGGATGTATGGATCTTGAACATATACTAAGAGTCGAAACTAGTGAGAGCTACTCACCCGAACAGGGATGTCAATCCCAAATAGATCTATTTATACACTCGCGCTTCCTCAACCGGTCCTCCGGTCAAGAATTTAACAGTTCATGATAATGGGCAATGGTGGGTTATGTTACTTAGGCACATGTAAACAGGAGATGATAACCGAAAACACTTGTGTCCAATAAAAATTAACCATTGTATTCGTAAATAGCTTTGAGTACTTAAATCCATAAGTAGAAAAGAGTGTGATATAAATCAAGTAATTGAGTTTGTAATGAGTATGTAAACAATTTCGTAAACGTGTATGCAAATGAGTATGTGACAAAGTATGAAACCAAGTTTGTAATCAACCATGTAATTGTGTTTGTAATGAATTGCAAAATCAAGTATGTAAACCAAGTGTGTAGAATAGTATGTAAAAGATATTGTAAACGAATATGTAAACAAGTTGTATTGAGCATGTATTCTCCCCCGAGATTTGTAAAGCAATTGTAAAACAAGTGAAAGAGGGGCTATAAACTCACATCGATGATGAAGAACGATTGGCGGGAATGCGCATATTAAGCGCCAGACAGAACGGAAAACTGAAACGGCTCGACCAAGAGGTTGCGGTTTATCTTAACGGCTAAGTCCCACTAGCCTAGGATAATGTACTTGGGTTTCCCGATGAATGAGTACATCAACGTAACACGTTGATAAAAAGATTTAGATTTAAAGTTGTAATAGTTTAGTGGTTGGTTAAATAAATAAATCAAAAAGTAACGCAAAGTGTGTAATATATTCCGTATATATTACATAATGATAAATGACCAAATATATAATTTATATCGTGAATTATATAACAAGATACCCACCTAAAAGAATAACTCGAAGCGTATATGATACACAACATGTGTGTCATCTAAAAGATGACAAATAAAATAAAATGGTTTAATTATATAATACTTTCCAAGTGTTATATAAGAAAGATGATAAAAATTAAAGAAACTAAATAATTCGACACGCGTCCGGATATCCCCAAATGCTTTAATAGAAAGTTCCTTTATAAAAATAACGCCAATTAATTTAATTAAGAGTTCTGGCATAAAAGTAAACACACGTTTTAAAGTTACAAATTAGATAAATGACATTCTTAAAGCTTTTATAAAAGTTATTACATTGTCTATTAGCCAGGAATTATAAAATAATATTTTATAATTTAGTATTTCGTTTCCTTGACGGTTTTAGCTAAAATAGTTATCCCATTTGTAAAAGTATAGTTTTCGTCTGTTTATCCGGTTATTGTATAATTACAAATTAACTATCTTAAGGCAATATAACTTCGTCTTTTATCGGTTTTTCTAAGATAATAGAAATTATAATGAAATTTATTAAGTATAGAACTTTTTATAAATTTCGGCATGAACTATTCGTTTATACAACGTTTCCCATTTTTACAAAACTCAACGTTTTCCACTTTAATCAAATCCGCATTGCAAATACCCTCGTGTTTCAATATATATCTAAACGAGACTAGATAGATAATATAAATGAGTAAAACCAAACACATCTCATGTGTTGTAAACACAAAAACAAAATAATAAATAGTATATTTATTTAACCATTACCACCATTTGATCCGTTTTATAATTTATAAAATCTTACGATGCATTTATTAGTTTATTTATATAAACCAAACGCCCTAATAGTTGTTGTTAGCCCAAACGCACCCTTATACATTTCCTGCTCACCCAAACACACCCTTATACCTTTTCTGCACAACCAAACGCACCCTTAGTGCGAAACTGCTCACCAAACACACCCTTAAGGTGTTAAACAGCCAACCAAACGCACCCTTATGCTGTTTTTCTTAAACCAAACGCACCCTTTGGTGCAAAACAGAAAACCAAACGCACCCTTTAGTGCTTAATCGACAACCAAACGCACCCTTGTGCTGTTTCGACTAAACCAAACGCACCCTTTTTGTGGTGTTAATAAAAACCAAACCCAGATCTAAACGCACCCTCGGTGCTGTTATAATCAAACCGAACGCACCCCTTTGTGTGATAAGAAGACCAAACGCGCCCTTGAGGTGGTATGAATAACCAAACGCACCCTTGATGGTGCTACTGTCAAACCAACGCACCCTAAAGCCAATGAAAGTCAAACGCACCCTTTTGGTGTGTTTATCAAAACCACACGCACCCTTTTTGGTGCTTTTATCAAACCTAACGCACCCTTAGGTGGCGGCTGGGAGATTGTAACACCCCCAAAATCTGATATGCAGCGGAATGGTAACCTTGGGGTGCTACGTCAAAGTACAACAATCAAGAT
>BQNB010003454.1:0-114841 GCA_026074375.1 Tanacetum coccineum | reverse complement strand
GTCTTGATTTGTACAATAGTGTATTGTTCTGTCCAGTGGATACAACGTATTGGGATGATCCAATACGGTGTATCAAGTGTGAATCAACTTCAATAGTGGTAGAAATCAACTTAACTTGATCTCTCGGGTTTGTTTCAGTTGAGCTTGGTAGGCTTCCAAATCCTGTTTCTTGTAGTACCTTGCTCATTTTCCCAATTTAAATTTCTAAAGTTTTAATTGACGCTCCTTGGTTTCTTATGGCAGCATCTGTCATAGCTCGGATTTCTTTAATCAAATTGGAATTTTCTTCGTGTCTCTTTGCCGAGTCACTCATGAATTTGCTTAGGGCATCTTCCATAGATTACCTCTATTCTTGGTATGAAGGATTTGCGTGCGGTTTTGTTTTTCACTTTAATAGTACCCTAGAGCTGTTTGCTTAATCCCCATCCCTGAAAAGGTTCCACCTAATTGATGTAGTAGCTTCTTCCAGGGTGTTCCCTTCTTCTTTTTTGTGGGCTAATGTTTGTGTAATAGGGTCTTTGCATTGTTTCACATCGACGTTGAGCAGCATAAACTTTGTTCATTCACCTTCTTGAGTCCCTTCCTATAGTTGTTTCAGTTGTGCTTGTATAGCAGCCAGTCCATCAGAAGTCTCAGTACTTCTTCCTCTAGATGTTCCATTAAGCCATTTTTTGAGAGTATTCAACCATTTCTTGGATAGCCTTTTTAGCATCTTACTTGAGTAGCATAAACTTTTCCATTCACCTTCTTGATCTCCCTTCCTAGATTGTTCAGTTGTGCTTGTATAGCAGCCAGTCCGCCTGAAGTCCAGTCAAATATTGTTGAGGACACTTCATCAAGAGTTCTTTAAAGCGCTCCTATGCTTGAAAAGGGTTTCATCTGACTCTTGCTGAAAGTTGTTGATTTCCTCCATTTTCTTCGTAGTTCGACCAGGTGGGCAATATTTGTTCAAAAACTTAGTTTTAAGATCTTCCCAAGTTTTGATCGAACCAGTTGATTCGTTTCTTAGCCAAAAGACTTGCGGCTCTAGTTAAGGATATATGGAAGACTCGGAACATTAGTTGATCCACAGTGATGTTAGGAACATGGAACAAGTCAACTATTTTGAGAACTTTCTCAATGTGTTCATTTACATCTTCATTATCTGAACCGCTAAACATGTTTTCTCGAATCTCCTTAAGAAATTGTCCTTTCAGTTCTAATTGATCTTTGTTATCAATTTTAGGCCTAGCAACTCCCAATCCATAGTCAGTTCGGGTCTTGCTCATGTATTGCTCCATTGTTTCCGTCATTACTTCCGCTTCTTCTTCCTTCGAGTATTCTTGGTCAGAAGTAGATTGAAGTCAGGCGATCTCAATTCGTCAAGACTTAAAGTCTTGAAGTGTCTCCTTGATGATCAAAATTCTCGTTTAGGTTCTTTGTAAGGTGTAAATAGTTCGCTCGTAGAACTCCTTGTCATGCACTACCTAAACTAAATGATAAACAATCAGTAGGATTTGTCCCGGAGAAAGGTAAAAAAATTTGGCAAGAAAATCAAATATTTTAGCTTCTATTCTAGACGATCTATACGCCGTATCCAATAGAAGTGGATACGCCATCCGCATAAATAATTGTGTCATAATTAAAGCATCATCCTAAGACCTAGACATAATAATTGTGTCATAATTAAAGCATCCACATAAAGCATCCTTATTTACTGATTATAATCTATCTTAGGGATTAAAGCAATGGTGATCTTGTTAAACCCTAGCTCATAGAGACTTTACCAACTTACCGCTTAATGGCAATTTATACACTAGTAGTCCACTTGTCCAACTATCTAATGGAATCAGAACTTTACTTGTTGAATTATCTAGGTCACCTGCTAGTCAGCACGATCAATAAACCATTGCCAATATCTAATTAACTAGTTAAGCCCGAAACATATCTTAGACACAGACTTAGAAGGACAATATTTGTTTAACTATGATGCTAGATGTATAGATTACTATATAGAGAGCTATCCCGGACACTAGATCTGCTTGGTCCGCTTCACTAGATCCAGTTGAATGATAGTTCGCATACAAAAGCGCGTAAACAAGTATAAATTGATAAATATAAACAAGCACTCAATGATAAATCAAGAAATTGAGATAAACAAATACCAAACATTCAGATCTTCATAATAATGGCTAATACCTGAAGGAAGTGATTAGCCTTCAAATGTCATAATAAATACATGATAATTATGGTAGCCAAGTTAAAACTAACCGAGTTAATGAATGATACCAAAAACTGAACGATTACTAAATTATAAGGAATTACACTGTCTCCTATGGAATTTACAACGTTGCTCGGCCTCTTCTGCTCTTTTTCTCCTCTGAAAATCGACTTTTATGGTTTAGGTATCGAGAATATGATTTTGAACACTTAAAACTTGTTTTTATAAGGTCTGGAAGTCGGTTCGATATGGCGTATCCAAGGACTTGGATAAGCACTTATGCAAAACTGTTTTGGAAACAGACAAAAAGGGACTTTTTGAGCTTAATTTTGGATAAGCAAACGGATCTTTATGGCTAAACCACTTATATCAATAGAAAGCTTATCTAAAACACTACTTGAAACACTAATCAAAAACTATTTTGAAAATTAAATAAGCTAAAAATGAGCTAATGAAAAAGTCAGTACATACTGATTGAAGTCAGTATGTGCTGATCTTATTTTTTATATGAAAAGACAAAGGATAGATTTGCATATCAAAAACAGATACACAAATAAGCTTTTAAGCTAAAATAAGCCCTAATATAACTAAATTGTCCTAAAATCTACTTGTGCTCCAAATTTTAAAAGTTAATAACCACTCTAACTATATGAATTTGCAGCTTGAAAATGGCTATAAGCCTGTTTTAACTGCTGATGCATTTGACACTAAAAATGACTAAAACCAAAAACCAAATAATGCAATTATATTAGCTAAATCCTACTGCATAAATAACTCAAAACTAGCATGAAAATTACTCTAGTAAGCATCTAATCAAATAAGCTACTAAAACAAGTTAAAATCTAACAGATTCAAACCATGATTGTAACAAACCTAAAACTTGAATTTTAAACTTTAAAAGCTTTTTAAAACTGACTCATAGATTAACTTTAAGCTAGCTTAAACTGACTTAGGACCCAAAAGTAACATCTACCCTATTTTGACCCATTTTGTATCCTATACCAAACACTCCTTTAAATTCTCAATTACATTTTTAAAACTAAAACAGATTGAATTAAGCTCAAGTTTGTTAAAACAGATAGGATTTTAAGCTTGAATTTAACCAACGGTTAAGATGAAGAATGATATAGGGTAGGAACCTTATAACTTTCACCAAAATTCATAAACCAACAAGGCAGCTGAGAAATGCATACATGGTCGTAACGACGGAATAGACATGCACGCTCGATCACATCCTCATTCGCGTAAAACCAGCGGCTAATCATCAGGTGAGAGGGAAGTAAATTGTTGTTAAATAAAAATCAAGAAACAAATAGATTAAGACTTAAGATACAAGTTGCTAGACACTTTTTCCCGACCGTTACTATGACAAAGACACAACTATTTACAACGTCTTGATCATAGATCAAAAACAACAACCTAAGTTGGCGTTCCCGTAACGGTCAACTTCCCAATCGTCCCAAAACTTTACATACTCTACAAGGCAAGTGGCGATATCTTCCACTTTGTACAATACTTTACATCGTTGATTTTTAAGACGTATCAACGAATAATCGATCCTTCGTGTAATTCCTTCGGTAATTGCGAAACGATTATCTTCAAACTTTTCTTTCTCACTCTTTTTGTATTTTTCTCATTTTTTCAATTTTTTTTGCTAACTATTCTTCAAATCTCGGTGTAGTTTCACCAACTTCACGATCATAATAATTCCGGATAATTCCTTTGGTAGTTCTTCGTTCTTCGGACTCACCATTAATTGTGATGGTAGTAAAATCACATGAGCTTTGACTACTAATATACATTCCCATTTGCAATGTGCAAATTTCCAACCGCACCAAAGATAGAAAATGATACAAGATCGTGAAAATATAACTGTTACCTTTAAGAATACTTGCAACTATAAATTAAACTTAATTAAAAGGGTAGTGTTAAGGGTAAGGGTGTAACGGAAACATAGTTGGTGTTTGTAAATTTCCTTAAGGATTGGGCTCTACGGGTTGTTCTAGTGGATCATCACTCTAAGATGAGAGTGAGGGAAAAAAGGGTTTAAACGGGAGGTTAACTAACCGGTTTAGTTAGTTAATAAGCAACATGTAAAGGCAGTTTGGGTGTAATCCTAAAATTTACCAATTTAAACAAGTTACTCCATCTAAATCTATAGTACTTATCATTGCGGTCTTGAGTGATATACCAAGCCAAGTTTTAAAGTCTACAACATCACTGGCACACTTATATTTTGTAGAATTTGGGTAAACCTTTGGAAATAGAAAGGCTAAATCCTCACAATATCTAACAAGGGTTATTGTGTGCAGGTTATGTAACATGTAAATCCACAAAAGTATGCTTGAAATTTTTTTAAAATTTTAGCATAATTTAAGTATTTTATTATGAAAAATAGGATAAGTAAACATTCTAATTCTATCCCCCCACTTGAATTATACAACGTCCTCGTTGTATATATAAAACATTAAATACGGGAATTTAAAAAGAATTAGAATGAGAAACTCCCCTGATAATTGCTTGGTAGATTCTCCAAGTTGCGTTTATGAACAAGATTATGTTGAACAGCCGCCTTGAAGTTTCAAGACTCCAACACTTCAAGATCTCCAGATATTAAAATTCTCCACCAATATTCGTTGATATTTCTTTCACGAGGTCCTATGTAAATTTTCATAAAACAAACGCAATTCTATCTCCTTGTATTCATTTGGTTAGACTTGAAACAAATACCTAAAACTATATAGGAAGTCGACATGCGTATCCATACCCCATGATACGTCGTATTAATACATGTATACACTGTATTCATTTAATGAATACGTCGTATAGACTGTTCTGAAAATAAACACTGGATAACGTCCAGATAGTCATTACGCCGTATCCATGGGGTTTGGATACGCTGTATAGACAGTCTGGGAAGACAGACTCGATAAAAATTGAAAACACATTCTGGGTTGTCTCCCGGCAAGTGCTTTTGTTTACAGAAAAATCTTTAAGTTAGACTTGCCCCAATTTAATCTCATCCTTATAAAATAATTTAGGGCCGAACGGGATGCCAAATGGCACATACAAATTCATGATTAGGAAAATGAATGACATCCCATTGATAGTATAATTACAAGTCATGATATTAAGATTTAATTCCTTGATAAAAAGTTTTCAGTTTTGAAACATATTTATTAGATGTATAATGACTGTTTCCTAAAGCTTATTCTAACCACTGTGCTAGGCTCCAAAACACTGTTATTTATTTACATCAGGGTATTTGGCTCTTTGACAGATAAATCCGAAGAGTGTTTAATATTGATTTGATAAATCATCATTTTCCTCCTTATCCGATTTTAAATCATGAGGATAGATTATGTTAAAAGGAAATAAATCATTAAAACATAAAATGTTTTGTTCCTCTTCATTATATTCGGACAATGAGGTTTCACTTTTCAAATCAAACTCATTGATATGTTGAGGGCTTAAAATCAGTTCAGTTAACAAATCTGTTTTAGACATTGGAGCATCATTGTAAACAATGGCTGAAAATTTATTCTCAAAATCTTTAAAGTAGTTTAAATCATTAAAATAACTGACCGTACGCCCGGTGGCAGAAATAAAGGCATGTTAATTTTATCATTATCATTTTATTGAATCCGTTTTTAAACCATGTCGCCAAAAGGAATCAGGAAAAGAGTTAAGAGCATACTTGCTGTAAGCAATACCTGATGATTATATCCTTAGTTTCATAATGTTCCAGGATGCTAAATCTCTCTAGGCTGCAATTCAAATAAGGTTTTTGGAGGAATTGATGAATCCAAAAAGATGCAGGAGGAATGTTTTTAAAAACTTCAGTTTGTATTAACTTTACCACTGCACCAAATAAAGTATGGATATGGCTATGATAGGTTCCAAAAACATAAGTCAATTAGAGGTTCATGCTGCTCCAGTATCAAAGGAAGATATCAATCAAAAGTTCCTAAGAAGTCTTCCTCCTTCATGGAGTCAAATTACTTTAATCATGAGAAATAAGCCAGACATAGACCAGACTGGTATTGATGATCTCTACAACAACCATTAGGGTCTATGAAGTGATGTAGTGACTCCCTGATAAACACTTTCACTTTCATTACAATCGATCCGAAATCTAGAGAACTTGAATAGTAAGAGGAGGATGTTGTTCTAGAGAGAGAAAGAAGAAGAGAGAGAGATGAGAGAATATGGAAAATGGAATTATTTAGAAAAATGAACAACTAGCTTTTTCTAAATAAGAAAAAGCTTATATACAACGTCACTATAAAGGTTAGCGCCGCGGGTTAGGGATATTTAAACTAGGACCCGGGCTTCGGGTCTTGCTTGGGAATTAACCCAAAACATATACAATATTAGATTATCTATCGAAGACGATTCCCGATATTATCGCTATTACAACATTAATAATTAAAGATCCGAAGCTCCATCGTAGAGTGACCGAACTTCTTGTTCGACTCAATAAATTGTGTTGCTAACAATCTCCCGAAGTGAGGTCATGATCACCGGGAACTGGCTTCCTTTATTGAACGCAATAAAAAATGAGGCTAACATATCTCCCCAGAAGTGAGTTCATTGATGACACTCCTTCAGAAGTCAGTGAGATTGCTTTTGTCATTTAAGTCGAGTGTTCTGTGGTCTTTGTCTTCGTTGTAAGCTTTTCTTCATGACTTTGCGATCGGGCTAAGCCATCTGCGATCTCTGTGTCTTTTTGGACCAACATGATTCCTTACTATTTTGCTTTATCATTGAAAGACTTTATTTCAGAGTTTGCCGGAAAGTCTTTGTTTTATATCTTGAGCTTTCTTGTTGTATTCTTCGGAGAATGAGCTTTTAATTGGGATTGAGGTTGCGTTACCACATTTGACCTGCAGGTTTACGTTAGTGAATAAAACAAGAAAATTGATTTGGAAATCTATCGACGGGCATCGTTAAAGTGTTTTTTGTAACACATCGAAGAGTGTCATGTTTTTTCAAAAATTCATTCAACCGTTCAATTCATTTACTGGCCCACATCACCCCAATACATCTCGCCACCCAACCTACCTCCCCCTCCCCTCCTCACCACCCCCCCAAATCGATATTCCAGTTGTCCAAGTGTGATTCATATAGCATCTCGCAAGTCACCTACCAAGAGCTTGTTTGATATTGCTGGCTCAAGCAAGGATTTTTCCATCCTTCATTGTGAATAACATTACGTATCACTGGATTGTTCTGGCAAATATCACAATGTATTGCGTAGGAATCATGTATAAACAGTTGTGAACCTGTTGCATGTTCAACAAGTGTCTTGAAATGGAATATGTCATAACGAGATTTTTTATTGATCTCTTGGCTCTGGACTCGATTAAGTGCATTTTGATTCCTTAGTCTTCAGAGGCTGGAGCATAATTGCCACCTATTCAATATCAACAATCTCGGTGTGAGATGTCAATAGATTAAGTGTGGATTTCCGTGACAATGAGACAAGTTTCTGTTTGAGAGAAACAAGAATGGTGAGTAAGGGTTGTGCATTGTATTCACTGGGGTCTATGATGTGTTTTCAATGTCAGGCAATCAATTGTGATTCTTACAACATTTGTATTGACCCGGTTTCTGCCTTAAGCTGTGTGGAGGGCTTCTTTCTTTGAAAAAACCCCTTTATATCATACACATTTTTTTTCATTCTTCAACGCCCGTCATATGCCTGTATTGTAGGACGTTCATTTATAACACCTTGTTGTGATTGTTCAGTGTTTAGCTCTAATCTTAGTCGGCATTTATTCCCCATATTACATTCATCTCACAATCATACCTAAAGGACTGCTATTTCTAACTTTGGTTATCCTTGGGTACGATCATCCCGGTCTGGTTGGATCTAGGAGTGATTCCTAACCTAACCACCTTAATGACTTCAGAATCGTGTGTGAAAATTAAGATGTTGTTGGGTATAAGATCGAACCGTTAAAACCTTTTCAGACATTGAAGTCAATTAGATCATATTTTATTACCTTTCACCCGTATTTAAATAATAAACATTTTTTTTGGAAATATCCTTTTGTGATTAAAATATGTCTTAATAAAATTCGGTAGGAGAAATATGGTCAGCCTATGAATGGTTTGGAACATTCTGTTAAATATATTTGAATACATAAGAATGGTCGTTGATGTATGTATTAAAGAACATTCAAATTTGTTTTTCGAAAAACTCCCCTCAAAATAGGACCAAAAAAATTTGAGAAATTGTTGGTCTTTTGAAAAACACTGTGTGGGCCTGGAGTGTTGAACACACCAATTTTGAAAGATTATGATTTGTCATCGAGAAATTTCTTGAAAAATTGTGTTCAACTTTTTGAAAAACCAGATGTTAGAGGACTTCTTCTTCTAACGGTAAGGGTAAGCGCACTGAAACGTAACTATCTTTTTTTGAGCTAAAAACATTGAATGGTCTGGTGAGAACAGCTCTAAGGATCGAGAAACGTTAATTTTTCTCTTTGGGAGGGATACGGTTATAAACACACTTCCATTATTGAGTACCGGGTTATGTACTGGACATTTGCACACATAAGCCATGTAAGAAAATCTATAAATGAAATGTTTTGAAACTATTTGCAACTCTCGCTCGAACTTCATTTAGCACCGTGGTCAAATGTTAATCGACATTTCGAAGCACGTAAATGTTATCGATTCAAGAGACATGTCGGAGAAGATTCCTTTTGGAAATTTTCTATTTTTCGATTTTGTTTTTATATTATAGTTACCTGTTGTCCTCAGATTTGATATTGAGGTGGAATAGGTTTTTCAAACTCTTGTCATGATGTAGCTGTTTGTTTGTTAAGGAAACAACTTTTGGAACCAGCTGTGGACTTGACTGTTCTTGTTGTGGTCTTGAATTCCGAGTTCGATAGGTTATGATCAGAAGTCATTTTGACATTAATGACGAGGCTTTGAACTGAGTGGGTTCAAAACGTCATCAGCCATGAGACCGAGGCTTTGATCTGCTGTGACAGAAGTCTTTTATAATTAAGGAGCGGGGCTAAAGTGATTATTTTCAGCAGACTGCATTTGATGTAGGCTCATTTTTGTTGAAAACCATTCTGGCACGGTTTCTTAGAATATCAGTAATTCAGCAAACAACACTCTGTGATTTTCCTACTTTTCATTGTTTAGTGCATTCTGCATTTTAGGTTAATTCGTTGTTGCTTTTTTGACCATTGAGATGACGTAATGACTTAAACCATAGAGTTTGTTTGCATTGCATTGAATTATGAGGATATCTACATTTGACATATCCATGTGTGGCGTTCATTTTAACCCTTGCCGTGCAAGAGTTGGTAGCTTTCCAATTGGAAACCCACCTAGACAAACAGTCTTGAGTATTCATTTTTTTACCCGTTGGAGTTGCCACCTTACGACGCAAGATCTGGAGTCCTTGTTTTCTCAAGGACGAAGTGGTAGTCTTTTTGTGTGAAAACCTATGTCCTTTGGGGTTATTTCTTTTTTTTTTTCGGGGATCAGTCTTGACTGGTTTCTTAGATTCACTTGTCGTTTCTACGAGGCATATATTTCTCTTGTTGTATTATGGACATTTTGCATCATATATTCTGTGCCGAAGGCACGGAGGATTTAACCTGAGAGGTATTCTAAGACGGCATTTAGATGATTTTCATGTAAATGGCACTTTTTGCATGTAGGACATTGCAAGATCATTGAACTTCAAGGAAAGGCTTTTGTATTCCTATGTTCTGTTAAGATGAATCTTCTTTGTTTGAAAACCCGACTAGACTCATTGATGCTTGCCAATTCCTAGGTTTTGGTTTGCAACCATAGCAGTGTTGGGTAATCTAGCAGGACTAATCATACTAGGTTTTCCTTTTACATCTTTGTCTTTCTGAAGTTGTGCACTTTTCTTAGCTTTCTTAGGTTAGTAGTTATGAACCATGTCATTTGAGCCTACTTTTTCCTTGGTGACTGTTGTGACACTCTGCTTTTGGGCCATTATAGAGGGCCAGGTGCAATCCAAATTGGTGTTTCGAACTGCTTGGTTTTCTAATCTGAGGCAAAATTCAGTTGTGGTGACTGTATTATAATCAACCATTCCGACACATTAGTTTTATTAACCGATCTGTCTTCGTTTGAAAACTTAACATTCTCAGGAGAATTTGAAAAGAGTCGTTTTTCCTAAGAATGATGGTTTAGGAATTTCGTTGAGCTATTTGGTTGTCAATACAACAGAATGGTTTTTTAAACTGAGTTTCCATAGACTTTCCTTGACAGTTTCGATGAGTTTCTTTAACTCCCTTATTTGCTATGTTCTTGTCTTGCATTTGAGCCTTTCAAATCTTCGTATTTCATGGATATTGTGTCTCCGTTCTGTTCGGAAATACATTAGATCCATTTCTTCTTGCAACTGAGTTGTTTTCATTTGTTTCTTTACATTGTTGTAAAGCAAGTTCAAGAGAAAAATTGAGTGTTATTCAAGTTAGAAAAAACTTTTTAACAACATTATTATGAACTTCTTTGTTAACAGATTCAGTTTGTTTCGGAAAGTTTTGTGCAAGACATTTCACTCTTCTTTGAACTTATGAAGATATAAGCTTGTAATCTGTAATGAGCATTTTAAATCAGTGAAGAATGCAAATATGAACATATAAATCTTTAGACACACACTTCTGCGAGTAAGTAGATCATAATATGTTTGAAAATCAGCCTTTTCAGATTCAGTTGTCGATCTCTTTTTCAAGGATTTAACGTACTACATATCGTAATGGCATTTCTGTTTGTTGTTCATGAACAAAAAAACTGACTGTCCTAGTATAGTTTTGTTTTGAAAGAGGTTTAATAAGGTTTTGATCAAACTTACATACTCTTTGCAGTAATGGGTTAGGACATTCACTATTAGTTGCTTAGACCAAGCTTGTTCCACAAATTGTTCTAAACTGATTGAAGTTGGTTTGTCATTTCGTTATATAACTTGTCTACTTTTATACATGGATTTAGAAAGGGTAGAAAGGAACACGTTTTTTGCAATGTTTGGTTTTGTTCTGTTAAACGCTTTTCTCACATTGTATTCTAACTTCGTTTTAGCTGAGTTTCCAACTGATTCAAGATAGGTTTGGGATGGTGTTGATAAGTTTCATTAAGGACTGTTTTGATATGTGTTTTCATATGGTTTTGCTTTGTCTTTAGCCAATTTTGGATTACTCTCTTTTCTAAGAGTACTGTCTCTTCCATTGGTGGCTCAATCTGTTTGCAAGATCAGAAGTTCAGATGGGGATCTCATACAAACGAGGCTTTTCAGATTTTAGCTATCTTGAAGGAAATTTGGATTAGGAAAGGTTGATCTCACATTATTGTTGCGCATGTGGGTGCTACTTGTGAATGGTCTGAATTGATGATTGCGTTTATAAAGAATTGCATGTAAAAACTTTATTTCGGTTTGTCCATTTCCATTCATCGTGTCAATGTCTTTTCCTTCCTTAACCTTTAAATCCGAAATAACCTTACTTTTCTCTTTGAGTTGACCTTCAAATTGTGACCTGTTAACACCCCATACTCTTTTGGGGACTAGCTCATCGACTGTTTCTGATTGACAGCTGAAATTTCTAGTTTTAGTTTTTAAACCCTCTTGTATTGTCAATGTCTTTACGACGGTTAATTAGTCCTAGAGTTTCATTTACTTTGTGTGAAGATTTTATAATCTCCACTCGTTCGGTCATTATGGGCCGTTTGTATTATCAAAGTCAGTATGTTTGTCTGAAAGTGCAATCAGACACTATCCCGATGCTAGTAGACTCCCCCCCTTACGAGTCCCCTACTTGTCTCATCAAGGTTGTTCGTGCTATCCTCAAGTTCTTGAGTAAATGATGCGTTTGCTTTCTTTAATGCTTTAAAAACGTTTTGTTTCCCTCAGTTATCAAGGTTAAATTTGCAATTAAACTTAGCAAGCGCTGCTTCAGCTCTCGCAATTCTGAGCATTTTTTTGGGGGGTCAACCTGGTTATCATTATTAGCAAATCTATTTTGATGAATCATGATGGACATTGCTATCATCCCTTCTCTAAAACATATGTGTCATTATGGATTTCAGGTTGCTCAGGAATGTCCGTCTTTCATTTGCAACATATTACTTTCATCTAGATTTTGTACTTGTTCCAATGGGTATCAATAGAACTGCTTTGCAGGTAAGACTTCCTGTCATCTTTGCCATAAATCGTCATGTGCTTCCAATTCCTTCTTTCAATCTCTTTCATTGATACCATCCCACTGTTTGTTTATCTCCTGAACTTGTAAACCGATGATGAACCTCTTTGAACATTGCATAGTTGAATCTTGAAACTGTCTTTCACTAACTATTTCAATGTCATCTTAGCTCTTGCTCATGACCTTGCTCTTTCTATTATACATTGCTCAATGGAGTTTCATGTTCTGGATGATTGTTTCCTGAATGTTTGAGTGTCATTTTAGTGTAATATCTGAGATTTCTTTTACTCTCGATTGATGAAAAAACATCTTGATTAAAATATCGAGAGGCTTTACAACAAGTCAGAGTTAATGCACCTTTCAAAATTAAGATGTAATTTGACTCACAATTAGAGCGGATTTGGAATCCATCTAGTGAGTTGTTTCTGCAATTGGAGAAGTGTTTCTAAGTTATTTCATGTGTGAGATAACTGAAACTTGACAGGTTATGACACTATCACCAATGAGTTGTGCAAAATCTTGTTGAAACAATATATCTGTCTATCGAGAAGTTGGTAGTTGATTTAAGTGCATTAATTTGTTTCAAGGAGTTTTCTTTGAAAATCTTGCTTGAATCTGCAAGTTTATTTCTGTTATCTCTGGTTCACTTTAATAACTGTACACCGAGATGATGGTATTCTTTGTTTCCATTTTATCATGGGAATTATGAGTGTGAAAATTTTGTTAGATTTATGTGGATTTGAATGTGTTTGATGTCTGTGGTTTTGAATACAATAGAAGCCGTTCCGGGATTTTACAAGGTCTATATGATTAGAACCGATAAAATTTAACGGGATTTTACAAAATCAATAGAAAACCGTGAATGATTTGATTCGGAATCAGCGGCCAATGATTTGATTGTCTAAAAACAAATAATTTTCTGGCTAGGGTTAAAGCTGTTTGTTTAAATAGGCTCACCAACCTGAAACGGGCCTAAAAATACAGATGGGCCGTGAGCTAGAACAAAAACAAGTCTAACACAAATTCCAAAAAAACTGAAAAATGTCAATAAATCATAGTAAACGAGTGTTTTGTGCCTCGAAAAATGTGTAACCAGCTAAAGGGTGATTATAACGTGATCCGTCTCGTTTTTCTCTTCGATTTGAGAGGTCACGGGCCTGAAACGGACATACGGATCAAAAGTTATGGCTGTTTTACTGAAACCCTTTTCTTCACACAAAAAAATCTAACAAACCGTGACAAATTAGTAGCTACGCATTGGTACATCGCACGTTTGGCACAAACTAGCGTTTAGCTATCGCCTTTTTGCAACTCGCCGTTTAGCAAACCTCGCCGTTTAGCAACTCGCGTTTAGCAATCGTCGTTTAGACAACGGTCGTTTAGCAACTCGGTTTAGAATAACTCGCCGTTTAGCAACTCGCCGTTTTTGCAACTCGCTGTTTTAGCAACTCACGCTTATTAAAATATTCAAACGCTAAGAAACCTTTGGCAAACCGCGTGTAACTGTAACACTATCAACTCTGCCACCTAGAATAATGATTTAATATGCATAACCTCCCACAAGAAAACTAGAATGAATTTTGCCAAAATCAATCCATATGAACTTGTTAACACGAATTAAGATAGAATCTATGCAATACTAGAGATTAACGAAGATTAAGCTTCCGATACATGTATTTATTCCTAGATCAAAAAAAATACGTAAGCAAACTCTCACGAGATAACACCTTACTGTTGTTTGCTTATATTTCGAGCTAGGAGTTGTTTCAACAACACGAAATTTGAAGCACTCTTACCTTTTGATGTGTAGAACAAGTGAAGATCAAGATTAACAAACCATTAGACCCAAAAAATTGAGCCGTGGGTATTTTTTCACAAAATAAGCCACGAATTTGAGCTTATTTAACCACACAAATCAGACACGAATCCACCCTTTGCTCTGATTACCAATTGTAAGATCTATAACACTTTCACTTCATACAAATCGATCACGAAATCGAGAAACTAGAATGAGGAGAGAGAAGAGTTGTTTCTTAGAAGAGAGAAAGAAGAGAGAGAGAGATGAGAGAATATGGAAAATGGAATTATTTAGAAAATGAACAACTAGCTTTTTCTAAATAAGAAAAAGCTTATATACCCCGTCACGTTAAAGGTACGCGCGGGATATTTAACTAGGACCCGGGCTCGGGTTTTGCTTGGGATTAAACCCAAAACATATACAATTTAGTTATCTAATCGAGCACCGGATTCACTGTTATTATCCTATTACAACATTAACTAATTAAAGACCGAAGCTCCATCGTAGAGTGACCGAACTTCCTTGTTCGACTCATTAAATTGAGGCTAACAGATGAGATGAAAAGGTCTTCAAGTTCCACATCTAATTCTCAGAACTTGGCTTTTCTTTCTTTTGAGAATACTAGCAGCACTAATGAAGTTAGTATACTTGCCAGTGGAATGGAAAATTTTGGAGTTCAATATGTTGGAGGAACTAGCCTCAAACAATCAGGTTTCATTAGTCAGGTGATGATGAAGTAGTAGTATGCTCTTTCTTTTGCATCAAAAGACAACGAGGTCCTTCCAATTGATAATGGGATTTGTAACAGATCTGGTCAAGATGACTTGGAAGAATTGGTTGGATATTAGATGGCAATGTAGGCATGTTGACTGTTCTAGGGTGCATGATGATTTATTGCCAAAAGACAGGTAGTGAACTTAGGTTCTAGGAAAAAACTGTTACTATCGATAAGTCAAATGTTATGAGTGCTTTAACTATCACACGAAAGAGGCACTTTGCTAAGGAATGCATCACAGAAGGATCAAGGGAAAGATCTTTGGTGATATGGCAAAGTGGAATGCAAACAACAAATGAACCATCACATCAAAAGTACTGGTGGCTTTTTCCAAGATGGTCTAGGAGGCTATGACTGGAGTAATGATTTTGATTTAGTTAATTTACTGTTTAATGGCATCTCCTTCCTCAAGCTCTTCAAGTTCTATCATGCAACGAGGTCAAAATCTTTCTAACATTGTCTTGAATCTTTTAAACTCTTCAAAAAGAACTTTGTTAGTGAAAGAACAAGGGGGGGGGGGGAAAAACATAGCAGAGCCCAGGCTAGGGAATTCAAGGTTATGAGTTAGCCTTTAGAATCTCTAGAATCTATTAATTCTTGGACATGAACAGATGAATGGCTTGGGTAAAAAATATGAATTTCAAAACTATGAGCTTAAGTACAGAGAAGTAAAAATTGACAACCTTAAAATTGAACTAGAAAAGGTTGTTAAGGAAAGAGATGAGTTGAAAGTTAAGATAGAAAAATGGGAAGAATCATCCAAGGGTCTTAATAAAATACTTAACAGTCAAATGAGTGCTAAAGATAAAAATGGTTTAGGATATGGCACACAATTGGATGAAATGAGTAACAAATCTAAAACTGATAGTGAGATTAGTATGAGTGTTTTTTAGGTCAGATCAAGTGATGAAGAGATCACACCAGCAAATGATAGGTTCTCCAAAGCAGATGGGTATAATGCAGTTCCTCCTCCTATAACAGGGAACTTCTTAACCATAAGAGCTGACATATCATTTGCAGGTTTAGATGAATATGCCATTAGAAAGAAAATCATTAAGTCAAAAACTGATACTAGTAAATCTAAAATTATTAAGACTGTAGGTAAAACAAATGAAGTAAACATAGAAAAACCTAAGTCAGTCCATGAATTAGTTATGCCTAAACCAAAGATTAACAGAGATAAAGTCATCATTGAGGATTGGAACTCAGATGATGAGGATGATGTGTATGCTGTAAAAACAGTTAGTCCTGTTAAGACTAATGAGACTCAAACAGTTAGAAATCGAGTTGATAAAATTGGTCAAATTTCTCAGAAAGAAGGGATTTGATTTAAGAAAATAAAAGCTTGATTTGTCTGTAAAAGTACTGACCATTTGATCAAATATTGTGATTTTTTATGTACAAATAAAGAGTTCCAGAACCTAAGCTAAAAACTATGGTTAATACTGGTCAAAGGGAAGCCCATCAAAGCCCAAAGGCCTCATTGTAAGGGTATAAAAAGCCTTTCTTTTCTTCTTTTTTAGGTCAGCTTCTCCATTTTATATTTTTTCATCTTAAGGGTTTGTAGCCTCTCTTTGTTTCTTTCAATAAAAAAGTTCTTTAATGTTTAATCTTCTATTGCCATTGATCTTGTGATTTCATCTATGGAATGATCTAGGGATCCTACACGCTATCTTGGATCCATTCATTCGGGTCAAGTTTCACCTTTTGACGTACCTAGATACATAAAGCAACTCAAGCATTTGGTCCCCAATATCTCATGGGTCTGTTATGCATACCGTTTGGTTGTCCCATGTATGGAAACGGAGGAAAAGGACTTATACATAGGAGGTTGAAATTGTTGTTCATGTTGTGTTCCATAGTTCCAACCTACTTGGCGATAATTGCTTTTGGGGTATAGGCTACTAGGTCTCCTATGGGTCGTTTTAGGGGGCGTTTGGATTTTACTTTTTCCATGTCCTTGACCAAGTTTTAGAATTGGTGGTAGTTTGTTACCTTTTGGTGCGCCTAAAATAGACTTTTTGGTAATTAGTACGGAGTCATTTTGTTTAACTATGTTGGTTTCCAAGTCTTTTTCTTTTCACTGTCATTAGATACCCGGTGCTGTTCGATTGAACAAGTCAGTGCTGTTGATGAATGGCACCGACCAGCCGGTTCTACAGAGAGATTTTTAAGATGACATCCTAGATTTTTGATTTTAGTGTTTCTAGGGGAAGCTATAGTCTCTATGTATCCTAATCCACACTTGTCTTTTGACGGTTTTTGCATTTCGACCATTTTTTGTAAAGACGAACTACTATTCTCGAAACTAGCTAGTTTTAGTTTTAGAGAGTTAACTTCTAATCTAAGTTCATTACAAGCATCACAATTGCTACTAGTTTCTTTACCTTTTTCTAATATGTCTATCTTGGTTTTAAGTTCGTTAATGGTCTTTTTGAGTGATTCATTTTTAGCCTTTAGATGTTTGTTTTTGTTAATAATTCTAAGACTAATTTGACCAAGTTTGTCATACTCATTTTGCCTAGATTCGTTATCTAAAGATGAACTACTATAGTAAAGATTATCGGATAGTACCTCGTTTGAGTAAGCCATGAGACAAATCTCTTCTTTCTTTGAGTCATCTCCACTATCGCTCCAACTTCCGACAACGAATGCCTTTTGATCACCGGAAGAGTTTTTGGGGCAATCACTAATGAAGTGATTTGGATCACCACACTTGAAGCATCTTCGATCTTCCTTTTTATCTTCCTTGATTTTTCAGAAGTTCCTTTTGTCGTCATAGGGTTGTCGGACAAACTTGCCTCTTCTTCTAAAGAATTTCTTGAAATCCCTTACGGCCATTGCATATTCCTCATCATTGCTATCCGAGGAAGATGTATCATCATCACTCAAGACTTGTCTTGCTTTAAGTGCGAGTTATAATTTTTTTCTTTCTGTTCTTTGCAATCCCCAAGTCCCTTCTCAAGAACAACTTCATAACTTGAGGTTTGCCAACATCAAGTTCGTCTAGAGATAGCTTGACAAGTCTTTGGATGCTTCTATCGCCGTTAACCTTTGGTATCCATTCGATGAGAGCCCTCAATAATTTCCTAACATGGTACAAACTTGAAAAAGATTCATCACGTGCGTTAAGAGAAGTAATAATGGTATTAAATTAAAAAGGCACAATCAATGGTTTCGATCGTCGTAATTGTAAACTCCTTATATTTTTGAACAAAAAGACTAATTTAATTATATTTAACTTGTTGTTTACCTTGATGAGTAGTGTATTAAAGAATCCTAAATATTGTTGACGTGTCACACATGAAATTCCTTTCATAAATCTTTTTTAGTAAAGCATTTCTATAGAACCATTTTAGCGTCAATCATTTTTGGAAAGCATTTTCTTTTGATTTTCATCAAGTTTTTCATATGGTGTAACAACATCCTTGCCATCTTTGTCTTTGATGGTAGGTTTGTAGTTACCATTAGCTATGATATACCAAAGATCAATATCCTTAGACTTCACGTAAGTTTCAAAATGATTTTTCCAATAAATAAAACAATTTGCCTCTAAGAGAGGTGGGTCCGTGCATAGATTGACCTTCTTTTGTAGTTTTTTCTTTATCCTAATGTTTAACAGATTTAAAATACAATTTATTTTAAAACTTTGGTAACCTAGCTCTTGATGCCAATTGTGGAAAACTAGAAAGGGGGGTTGAATAGTTTTCTAAATTTTTAGCCTTTTAAAACTTGTAAAACACTTTGTTTAAAACTTTCTAGTGAAGTGATCTAGATATTGATGTTTGATAATTAAAAAGTAAGAAATGTAAAAGTAAAGAGAAAATAGAGTGTAGAAAGATTTCACCGGGACACAAGTATTTATAGTGGTTCGGCTACAAGGACACCTTCCTTTCCCTACTCCACTCCCCGAGTCACCTACTCGAGAGTTTGTTAAACATTAGTCACCGAGCTCCTTTCACAGCCTTTACAACGATGGTACACTTCTATAGGTTACAAAGATGATCACCTAATTTCTCACACACGAGAATCGATAATAACACAACTACACTTGATGTACAACTAACAATACAACAATAAATCACAGCAAGATGATCTCTTGAATGAAGTAAGAATAATCAAGATCAAGACACGTTTGAGTCCGTGCTTGAAACTTTCGCGTATTTGCAATTCCTTCTTGAAGTGAATAACTAAACAAGATTTTAGAAAGAGAAGCTAGAGAGATAGAGAGATCATTTGATTAGAGAGAAGATTTTAGATTAAGAAAAGGTGTATAAAACATGAAATGGCTGGTATTTATAAGCCAAAAATTTACTGTAGGCCCGTTCTTCCGGTGCTGTTAATCAGAGGCACCGGCTTTGCAAAACAAAGAGCACCGGCTTATGTAACTCATCCGAAATTGATTGCAAAAATATTGAGATATCTTTTGTAAATCTCTATAAGAAATTCTTTGGAATTGTTGCTTTGATTATATACAAATAAGTAATTAAATTAATAATGTAAATGATTTTGTGAAAGTTAGGGTTTTAAAAAGATTTGTGCCCTTTTTCAAGTTGCGTGTGCTTTTTAAACAAAGGAGTTGGGAGATAGTACAAAAATCATGTTTTTGAGAAAATAAGAGTTTGAGAACATGGTTTTTGTTTATGTTTTGTCATTAATAAAACCTTATCCTAAGCTGATTGTAGAAACGTTTTGTGTAAAACCGGTTTATTTGTATTAACAAGGTTTTTGCACCTGTTGCCAGGATTGAGGCAATCAAGTTGTTTTTAGCCTTTGCATATTCATGGGATTTCTGTCTACCAAATGAAGTTTAAGAGTGCATTTCTTTAGGCATTTTAGAGAGGATTATATGTTCATCAACCTCCATGCTTTGGTTGACCCTTCTATCCAACAAAGTTTTATAAGGTTATCAAAGCCTCTTTAGGTTACATCAAGCCTCCAGAGCTTGGTATAACGAACAATTTCTTCTTCCGGCTAGAAAATGGTTATAGGAGAGTACCAAACAAAACCTTGTTTATCAAGAAGAACAAAAAGTGACATTATGTTAAGTCCAAGTGTATGTGGATGACATCATTTTTGGCTCTACAACGTAGTCTATATGTACTGAGTTTGAAGATTGTATGCACAAAAGATTCCAAATGAGCTCCATGGGTGAGCTCACATTCTTTTTGGGATTGCAGGTGAAACAACAACCTGATGGAATCTTTATTAGTCTCAATTACAAGTAATGTTGCGTGAATCCTTAAGAAGGTTTGATTTTTGTTTCCATCAAAACACTACTACTCCTAATTGAGTCAAATAAAACCCTGTACAAGAGATGAAGATAGTATAGAATGTAGATTTCAAGTCTACACAGGTCTATGATTGGTTCCCTGATGTATTTGACTCATCAAGGCCAGACATCATGTTTGCTGACTTGCCTGAGCAAGGTTTTCAAGTCACTCTCAAAAAGCTCACACTTAAATCAGTAAAAAAGATTTTTAAGACCTCAAACCATCAACCAAACCTAGGGTATGGGTATCTTAGGATTCTCCTTTTGAACTAGAAGCTTTCTCAGACAGTGATTATGGAGGCGCCAGCCTTGACAGGAAATCAACAACAGGTGGTTGTCAATTTCTTGGTAGAAGACTAATATCTTGGCAATGCAAGAAGCAGACGATTATGGCAAATTCTACTACTGAGGCGGAATATGTTGCAGCTGCTAACTGTTGTGGGCAAGTACTATGGATACAAAATCAGATGATAGGATTACGGCTGTAAAATTTCATGAACACCAAAATCCATATTGACAATGAGAGTACCATATGTATAGTCAAGAATCCTGTCTATCACTCAAGGACCAAGCACATTGAGATTCGACATCACTTCATAAGGGATTGCTATGAGAAAAGATTGATAGATGTTATCAAGATTCACACTGATGCTAATGTTGCAGACCTTCTCACCAAAGGATTTGATGTCACAAGATTTAATTTTTTGGTGGTTAGCATTGGGATGTTAAATTTGTAGCTACATGTGAGGGAAGGTTCAACTGTAAAGTTTGTCCTTGTAGTTAGTTCTTGTAGTTAGAATTAATACTGATAAGGTATTAATCCTGGTAGTTAGGATTGTTGGTTCAGGTTAATACTGCCTTATGAAAATGTCATGCAATATTTTTCTTGTTTTTGGACTAACCTTTTCAGGACAAGCATAAAATTTGGAGGATGATGAAGCTGTGCTGGTAAGCCTTTTCATATCTGGTCCCGGTAAGTGTTAAGTAATAGAGAAAGGTTTAAATAAATACTGATATGTCAATAGTAATTACTGGTAGCCTACCAGTTATTAGTGTAGCCGTCAAGTTAATTCTATAGACAAAAAGTTTAATACTGATATGTCATATTAATACTGGTAGACTGAAAGTTAATTCTGTTAGACCAATATTAATACTGGTAGATGACCATTGATGCTGGTGAGGGAAAATTAACTTTCCTTATTTAAATATTACCGTTAGATATTTTTACGGCAATTACTTCGCGTATAGGTTTCTTAATTGGATAATTACTGAATTTAATTCAATAAATATCTTTATTCACTATAAAGATACTACTTTTTTAGTCGGTCAAATCAGAAACCTTGTTTATCATCTATCTAAGTTTAATTGCCTCTCTCCTACACACTTTTATTACTCAGTGAACCAAACCAGCTCTCAAGTTTTAAATACTCACATTTCTTTCTTCAAGAACTAAAGATGCCAATTTAGGTTACTTCGATAAGCATAACAATGGTTGCTATTTCTAAAGAAACCTACGAAGGTTGGTTCACAGAATTGTCGATTTTCTTAAAGAACTTCACTCAGGTAATGGCCCTTAACTCTAATCCCACTATCTACTATATTCCCTAGTCCAAACAGTTCCTGGTCAGACTGGCAAACTGTAGAACACTTGCTAATGGGATTCAAGAGTTGGTAGCATCTGTAGATAATAAGGAGTATACCATTACTGAGGCATCTATCAGAAGTCAACTTCAATTGGCAGATGCAACAGGTATAATTAATTTATCGGATGCTAAAATTTATGAAGGACTGGCCACATTGGGGTATGTTTCAGAAGGAAAACTTACTTTTTGGAAAAAGCATTTTACACCCCAATGGAAGTTTTTAATCCACACAATCCTACACTGCATAAGCCCTAAGTCTGGTGGATGGAATCAATTTGGTAGTACTATTGCTACTGCATTGATCTGTCTATCTAGTAATAGGGTTTATAATTTTTCAAAACTGATTTTTGATGGAATGGTTCACAACTTGGAAAGTAATACTAAATTTCTAATGTATCCAAGATTTTTACAAATAATTTTAGATATAACTACTAATCATGATGGAAAGTATATTGCCCTAATTTTAACTAAAAAGATCTTTGGCAATATGAAAAGAGGTTATGTAGGGGAACATGTACCATTGCTGCCTGCAATGTTGGCAGGTGCAGCTGAGGATCAAGGTGAAGGCTCAGCAATCCCAGCTGAACCCCATCACACACCTATTGATCCAATCCATCACACATCCTCAACCTCATTCCTCTACACAAACCACCCATCATTCATCACCACCTAGGTCAATTGACAGACAGGATACTAAGGTTCCTCAGCCTCAGGGTCCTACTATCACCTTTGTAGCAGATGATGCAACTACCATAAGTGTGGGGGTTGAAACTGAGGGAGCTGCCACTACAACCTCTGGCTTAGATGCAGGGATGGACAGTGGTAACATTCATAAGTCTCCCCTCAGGTCCCATGAAGCACCTCTCCCTGAAGGTAACACATCAGGAAGTGTTGAGGACAGTTTGCAACTAAAAGAATTGATGGTCATTGTACCTAAAATGGTAACAAAGATTGACAGTTTAGAGAAAGAGCTAAAAGAGAAAAAACAAACCCTTGGACATGCTGTCCTTACTTTGGTAAAGAAGGTGAAATCTCTTGAAGTGGCTTTGAAGAGAATGTCAAAGAGGGTAATCTTGTCTGACTCAGAGGATGAAGAAACAGAGAATCGGTAATGATTTTGTAATGAACTGTGCTGCTTCTTGAACTCCAAGGAGAAAATGTGACTAGTAATGATTTTGCAAAGAGGATGGTGGACATGATAAATCAGAAAAAGAAGTATTATGCAGAACAGAAGGCTAAGGCAAAGAGAGACAAGCCCATGACACAAGCACAGCAAAGAGACTATATGAGTACCTTCATCAAAAATCAAAGCTCTTGGAAAATGGCTCAGTTGAAGAAGCTTACTTTTGAAGAGCTCAAGGTTGAATTTGAAAAGCTGATGAGGAGCATTGAAAGTTTTATGCCTATGGGATCTGAAGAAAGAGTTAAGAGAGCAGGTGTACAGCTGGAGCAAGAGTCTTCAAAGAAACAAAAGATTGCTGTTGAAGATGTTCCAGTCACAGAGGAGAAAGTTGAAGTTGTAAAGAAAGAAGAGCCAATAAAGAGAACAGGAAAAAGGAAGAAGCAAAAAGCTAGGAAAGGTACACATGCTGACAAAACTGCAAAGCATGAAGCTGAAGAAGACATGGAAGCACTTGTGAAAGGTAATGATACAGATTCTTCTTCAGGTACTGATATTCCAGTAAGTATTGTTCCAGTAGCTATCAAACCCCCTAGTATAGCTAATTGGAAGATAATCAAGCTAGGGAACAAGGGTGTGTATCAGATTATAAGAGAAGATGGAACTTATATCACTTACATAAATTTTGGAGCTATGCTTAAAAGGTAGCTCAAAGGTATCGCTCTTACAAGTTATATAGGTTAATTATGCAAAAGATGGTACCAAATGACAGAGGATGAGTATTGAGAGAGTATTTAAGGGTGATTCTTAAGACCCTATTGTGATCCACCTCTTCTGAGTACAATTATGGGTCGATTTGATTATATGCTCCTGTCTGAATTTACAATATCAACAAAGATGCTAAGATGGAGATACCTACTATGACACTTGTAAGATGCATTGTTGGACTTTGGAATCAGGCTGATATCCTACATGTTACAGAAAGGAATACCTATACCAGCTGATGTGTGGTCAAGCTATTTGATAAGAAAGCTTCAAGGGGATTAAAAAGGATATGGCGTGCTATCAATTGTTATAAGTTTAATAAGAGGCAGCATCAGAAATAATTACTTGAAATGGAATGATGTTGAAAGGTTTCTCAGTAGTTGCAAGTATGGTTTGGGTATCTAGAAGCTGCAATGAAGTTGAGAAGGATTGTTTAAGTGTTGGTTTAGCAACCACACAACAAATGGTCATCAGTTCACCATGTCTAACAGACATCAAGAACTGGCTAGTCCAAAGCAAACGACTTTGGTAAAGACTTCTCAAATCCGTTGATGGCTGACAGTTTGCCAAAAACTGTATGGTAATCAGTTCACCATGTTTTTTTAAAAACAAAGAGTTGGCTACTCCAGAGCAAACGGCTACTGGTAAAGAGATCTCAAATCCGTTGATAGCTGATAGTTTGCTAAAAACTATTAGGTTATAAATGCACCTTGTTATTGCAATGAAGATTGACTATCCAATAGCAAACAGGCTCATGGTAAAACATATCATAAATCCGTTGAGGCCTGTAGTTTTGCAAAAACTACAAAGGCCAAAACTTAATTGATGTTGCTGTGTAGCTGTGATGCAGAGGTGATGATTTGCTGCTGACAAGGATTGAAAGCTAAAGGAAGTTAAAGATGACCAAGAACACAAAAGAGTTCAAGATCATCAAAGAGCAGATTAAAGAAGTGTTTGGATGCAATCCTCAAAAGCTCAAACTGAAGAAAACTGAAGAAACTTGAAGTTAACAAGTAAAGTTTAAGTTTAGGGGAAGATTGTTGGGAATTAAGTATTCTAGACTTAATTCTATTAGTAATACAGTTAGTTATGCTATTACACATGTTAGTACTAGTAGAAGAGTTAGCATAGTTAGTACTGGTAGTGTATTATAGTTAAATTTCAGTATAAAGCATGTTTATACTGTTAGTTTAAAGTTAGAATGTTATGTTATAGTTAAGTCTCTTATCAGAAGTTAGTGTTTGAGATATGCAGAGATATCTTAGGAAGGGATAGCATTATCTCTATACGCATATTTGTAAAGCCATTAGGTTCCTTGGTGTATAAAAGGAACCCAGCATAGGTTAGAAAATAATAGATCTATTAGAGATCAATTAGCCATCATGTTTTGTAATCAAGACAGATTCAAGCTATAATATAAAGTGTGAGTTTGATAGAAGATCTCTTGTGTTTGCTTAATACTATTCTTCTTAGCATTGTTGATTAGTTTCTGCATAATCAATAATGTTCAATCAGTGTTTCATTATTGTTGCTTTGGATTTATCTAAAGTAACAAACCTTTGCAAGCTAAAGGTTCAAGATCTATTCAGTAAGGGATCCTACAGTACTTCTTTCCATTAACACTTGTGACACGCATTGGTCCGCAAATATCCATGTGTAGAAGATAGAGTTTTTCTTGGTTGGTGTCTTCAGATTTAGGTTTGTGGTGTTTCTTCTTGCTTTTGCCCATTGCACATGCAGAACACAGATGGTCCTTTTCAAAATTTAGCTTAGGAAGACCTCGAACAAGACCATGTCTAGCTAAATGGTTGATTGCACCAAAGTTTAGATGAGACAGATGTCGATGCCATAGCCAGGACTTAGTCTTTGAGGCCTTTGACAAGAGACATATAGGAGAGGACGCCATCATATCTCCAAGAGACAGAGTATATAGATTGTTTCCTCGAGATTCGGTAAAGAGATCGACACCTTCTAGATTACGAATGAAGCAGGTGTGTTGTCGAAAAGCAACTTCAAGGTTCGAATCATAGAATTGCCCAACGGAGAATAAGTTGTGTCCAAGTCCTTTTACGTAGTAAACTCTTGATATCGTAACATTCCCAATCTGATAGTCACCATATCCCAATATCTTTGTCACGTGATCATTTCCGAATTTGACTGTACCTAAAAATTTATTGACGAAATTAGTGAGCTGAGAGCGATCTTCGGTCATATGTTTGGAGCAGCCAGAGTCTAAATACCAGAGAATAATTTGGACGACCTGTATTCATCAAGAGGGGAAGATGGAACATCGGAAACTATGGATCCCCAAGATTTATTGGGTTTCTTTTTGTTAGCAGATACATATTTAAGAACCTTAGATTTGCTAATAGGAACATTAGTTTTAGATTTTTTAGGTTTCCTTAAGTAAACCAATGTTACGACAAGCTTAGGTGTTTCATTTCCTAGAGCAGTTGGTTTCCTAGGGGGAACTTCAGTAGTTGTGATAATCCTAGTTAAAAGGGCACACATTTTCTACTATAGTAAAGGTCCGACAGTAGGTCTCCAAGTGTATCCTATATTTGTGAACACTTTTCCTGTTGGTTTCCAAACTTTTCCCTTTGAATTTTTCTTAAAACAATTAGATTAGTACGAGCATTTCACATTATTGATAAACATCAAGACACACAAATTCATGATTATCAAAAGCATGCAACCTTCAACTAACACATTTATAAGATTCAGAATTCCGCATAAAAGCTTGAATGCTGCACATAGCAGTTCCTTTAGGTCAACATTACACAAGTCTTTATTTTTCAAACTTGATTTAACTTTTCTAGGGTGGGCTTCTACTTTATCTTCTCAGTACAAACTTGGTGTTTGCTGAATCTTAACTTTCTTTGTATTTGCCTGAAGTGCTATGATCCGCTAGCACTAGTAGACCGTTATTACTCCTGTAGAAGACAACGATAGGTTTGTTTAGAAACTAGGTTATGATGTAGAGGCCTGTTTTTTGATTTTGTTTCCTGAGGAGGTGAAACGGGCTCAGTGAATTTACCTCTTTTATTCTTGTTCTTTGGGGTCTATCCACTAATTGTTCCACCCAGAGTTAGTTGATACTAGGGCCGGTTTTTTATACTGATGTTTGTAAAGCACTCCAGAATTAAGTTTATAGTAAAACTACAGCAAATTCTAAAGAATGATCATAGAGTCTAATTTGCTTAAACATGATCAAATAGATCCCTAATTAACTGCAGCGTCTTCCTGAGTGTGCTTTAATATAGGCAGAGGGAGTTGTCCTTTATTCAACAAGTTTAGGGGTTTATTGGTTTCCACATCATCTTAAGCAATCTCTGATCAATAGGGTGTTTTCGTAACACATTATCAACTAGATTCTTTTCCTTTAAGTTTCCTACGTCATCCTTGAGAGCCTGTAATTTTCCAAAACTTTTTTTCCTGAAGACTAAGCAATAAATCAGAGATTTCCCACAGAACTTAGATTGACTTGATTAATTAATTCATCACAATGTTCTTTTGAGCGAATGCTGCTGGTTTAATCAAGTCATAAAGTTTGCTTATTAGTCTGTTTCAAGAAGGCACATATCATCAACAATAAGCTTCGACACCCTATGATCCAATTTAATATTTATTGTTTCAATCTCCTCTAAGTCCTTTTTAATCTTATCCTCATACATTTTCCCACTTAGAGTTTTAATTCTGTCTTTTAACTTCTTTATGACCGTGTCTTTTTCTTTTGGACGAGGCTTTCAATTCATTTAATTCAAACAATTGATCAAAACTTGGAGCACTTTGATTTGAAATAGAATTGTCCCTTTAAAAAAATTTCTGATTATGTTGAGTATCAACTTCTAAAGAGATGCAATGTTTTTTCAAGATGGTAAAACTTTTGAACAGTTTATCATAAATCTCTTTTTCAATGAAATCCTTTTTGTTGAGAAGCTCAGTCTCAAGTTTGAGACACTTTTCACATTCATGTACATTCACAGAAGCAATATCCACAAAAGAATTTACAATAGTGTTCACGATATCTTTGCTAATAACTTGTTCCAAGAGTCGTTTATTTTAGTTAAAAAAATGATTCGTTTTCAATTTAAATATTTTTGACTCTAAACGATGTTGTTCCACAGCCTGTTCCATTTGATGGAAGACATTTTGGACTTTAGAAAGTTCATCAATCAAATATTTGATCCGAATGTATTAAATATTCCTTCAAGCTTTTAAAATGGAATTAATTTCATCCTTAAACATGCTTTGATGTTCAAACCCCCACGAGCCCTCAGTGATGGTTGTGGCTGTGGTTCTTTCTTTGACAACCACGTCAAAACCAGCAAGATGGTATTTAAGTTTTCTCTCAAACTCGTATTAACCATGCTGACTTTAGGAAGTTCTTTTGGAACCTCAACTTTGGGGGTCTACTAGAAAGAGAGGGTTCTGAGAATTTACGAGAATTCCTTAGACAAAAAGGCTTGTTCATCAGAAATTCAGTTTGTGGAACAAATCGGGTTTCAAAATCTTGAAAAGTGGGGATAGTTGAAGTTGATTAAGGATCAGCTAATCGAATGGTGTAGTATTAACTTTTTTTCTAACATCATTGGATCCTGTTGTTTTAAAAGCATTTTTGAACGACTCTCTTCAGCAAGCATTAGGTTCTCTTCAGAGTCAGGAATCATAATAGCACTAGTATTCTTAATGGCGTTACCATCATAAAGCTTTGGTTCTAACTACTGAGCTTTCTTCAGATAGAAAGGATTTTGAAAACCTAGAGCTTGTTTAGTGGTATGATCATAGAAAAACTAAGGTTTCATCAACATGTGAACAGTTTGTGCAGATTGATCTCTTTTAAAAACAATATTATCTAGTTGTTTGATCTTCTTTTCTAACACAATCTCTTTATCGATTGGGGGTTCCTAGGATTTCCTTTCTTCTTAAATCATTTTTGAAAGAGTAATTGTTTGCAATTAAAGATTCACTTTTTCTTTTAAATGTTCAGAAAGAGTTTGTTTAAGACGATCAATCTCTACAGACTGTGCACTTGAATCTAAAATGTTATCATTACTCCTTAAATCAACATTTCCATTTTGTCCTTCTTTCAAAACTTTAACTTGTTCCTTATATCTTTCAAGCTCAGCAGTTAAGGTATCATTGACACTCTTATTTTCCAGATTGGTCTTGGTACAATTAGCTACTTGGGTTTTAAGCTGTTCAATCACAGATAATATCAAATCATCTTGTTGTGCAGAGGAGTTAGAATTCTGAACAGTTACTTGTTGTGATTCAATCACATACTGAGAATAAGGAATGATATTGCTATCACTGGTTATTTCAGTCTCTGAATGATTCACAACATTCGACTGTTGAGAAGACGGCATCACCTGCACAGCTTGATGTGCCACATTATTATTCATATTATCATGATTGTGTACCTCAGCAAGAGCATCTGAACCATAATGAGATAAATTCGCCATGAGAGCAACTTTGGCAGAGTTGAGTTCGTCACAATCAGAGTCATATGCATCCAAATCATCAGCTTGATAAGCAGCATTGTGAGTAATGACAGTCTGTGTGCTTTGACCTTCAGGAATATCTGGATCTGCCAAAAAAGCTAGTTCCTCCTCATTTAGAATTTGACCATGTGCTTGAGCTTGTACCAGCAACACTTTCTCCTTAAACCATGAATCATCCCTTTTTCTCTTTGGTTTGGTGCACTGTCTGGACATGTGGCCTTCCCCTTTGCAGTTATAGCAAATAACCGTCCTCTGTTTTCCAGAATTGCTTCCACTTGCTCCTGGAGTGTAAGTCCTTGAAGTACCCGCAGCAAAAGAAGTTTGTCTCCCCTGAATTGGTTGTAGTGTAACTCTTCCATTATTGATGGTAGCTTGTTGCCTAGGGTTAGACGAGTTTCTCAACTGATTATTGGTAGTGGGATAACGGGAGGTGACAACTGCAGTAAAAAACAACATCATGTGATTGATGGCATCAATGGGATCATCACCTTTTTGGAACACTAGAACAATTAGACTGGAGTCTTGTTGGGAAAATTCAGATTGTTGGTTAATTTGGGGAGGATATTCCAATTGAGGGATGGATGATGATGGAGAATAAACGTTGTGGTGAATTGATGATTGAAAATCATTAGATGGATAAGTTACTGAAAGAGGTGTTGATGATTGATGAGTTGAGTATTGTTGAGACTGATAAGGTGAACCATACTGTAGAGATGGATATATTGAAGCTGGTAGTTGAAGTTGAGTGTTTTGGTAAGTGTGTTGATGAGTTTGATAAGGTGACTGTGTTATTTGGTGAGATGCAACTAAAGCAAGAGGATCAGAGTTACGTTCATGCATCAAACGAACTTCATTTGCATGTCGTTCATGTTGTTCCAAGTAAGCATGAAGCTGATCAACATTGGTAGTATGCAAGTCTCTGACCAACTTAACATCATTGACGAATTTGCTCCATTCATCAGGAAGTGTGTTCAGAAACTTGGTATTAACTTGAAATTGCTCCAGTCGCATCTTGTAGATGTTCATATCATTGAGTAGCAATGTGAATCTCAAGTAGTACTCGTGTAATGACGCTCCTTTCTTGTAAGTGAACTTATCAAATTGATCGTACAACTTACACTCTCGTTCTTGCTTTGTTAACGACGTTCCTTGCATGAGCAGTTGAATCTTCTCCCAAAGATCCTTGGCTACACGATGTTGACTCACAAGAGAATAAATTTCTATTGGAAGGCCTTAGAGAATGATATAAATTGCTTTGATGTCACAATCAGCTTGAATGGCTTCTGTAGGGGTGAGCTTAGTATATTCCTTAAGTCTTGTTACACCATCCACTGCGATTGATGGCCAGTCGAGTGGACCTTTCTCAACGGAAGTAAGGATCATTCTACCATTTGGTCTATTCATCATATAAAGTTCCATTCTGCTTTTCCATGAATCATACAAATATTTTTCAAGAATCGGTGGTTTATTGTCACCACCCGAGAGAAGTGATTTATCAGCAAGAGTCGTCATTGATAACGTGATATCAAAAAGATTACTAATTGATCAATCGGTGGTAGAAAGAAATTATGTTTGAATATGTGGTTGTTGAGTCTTGAAATAATTCTTGAAACTACACAGGATTTTACAATTCTCGACAAAATCGGTGTTAGGTTTATGGAAAAGTGTCGATTATGTGGTTTTATGATCAACTCGTTCGGTTCTAACTAAATCAACTAGTTCGGTTCTAACTGAAGAAACTAGTTCGGTTCCAACTTAAGAAAACTCGTTCGGTTCCAACTTCGATCAACTCATTTGGTTCCAACTAAAACCAACTCATTCGGTTCCACTGGTTCGGTTAACTAGTTCGGTTAACTCGTTCAATCTTCTAGTTCGGTTCCAACAGACAAGACTAGTTCGGTTGTAACTGAGACGAAACCCAAATTTTCAAAACTCAAAAAGACACATTTTTGATTGGTTTTTTGCAAAAAATCTTGTACAACTAGTGTTACTAACCCTATAGGAACAAGAAAAATGATAACTCTAAGGTTTTTAAGCCGAAAAATTTTAAATCAAAATTTTGCTCTTTGTAAAGGTTTTGAACACAAATCAAAAGACAAACACAAAAACTAAACACACCACTGCATGGCTCTGATACCAATTAAAGAATACTAGTAATCTTTAATGTTATGCAAGAACTAGAGAGAGAAGTGGGTTGGAAGATTTCTAGAGAGAGAAAGATGATAATGAATATTATGTGTGAAAATGTGAAGAATGAAAACAACCAACCAACCAACCACCCTCTCCAAGGCATGGAGAGGGTATATATGTTACTTATAAGGCCGGCCATGGGCCTTAACGTGCTTTCCATGGGCCTTGGGCCAGACTAGCTTACTAGACTAATCATGTAGTAAACTACAGGCTAAGACTATTACAACTTGGAAGTAACCGATACTTTTCTTGTTTCCAACAACCTCAGATTTACCAATCCTGCACTACACATGATCAGGTTGTTTGCCCGTTAGTTCGTTGTAGACCATAGGTTATCGAGTTTTATAAATTTAAAACTTGAAAAATAATCTAAACAATTATACGCATCAAGTTTTTGGCGCCCCTGTCGGGGAGCTAAAATTAGTTTACAATTTGAATTCCTGTATTTGTTTGTTTAAAATATAATTTTTATTCTCAACTTCAGGAAGCAAGATAGGTGACGCCGATATCAACACACTCACAATGGAGCAATATCTGGCATTAACTCCTGGAAACCAGGCACCGGGCGTGGTTAAACCTGAAATCAAAGGCAATGTCAATTTTGAGATCAAAAGTCAGTTCATGAGAGAATTAAGAGAAGATACCTTCTCAGGGAACAAAAAAGACGATGCTTATGAACACGTTTAAAGGATATTAGACATTGTCAGTTTGTTCAACATTCCGAGAGTTACACATGATGCACTCACGTTACGTGTATTTCCCATCACTCTTACTGGAGCTACGAAGAGATGGGTTGACTAATTATCACCAGGAATAATCAACACCTGGGATTTTCTCAAAAAGGCCTTCATTCAAAGGTATTGTCGGCCATCTAAAATGGTAAAAAAGCTTGAGGAGATTTATAACTTCAGGCAAGAAGGTGATGAAACATTGTACCAGGCTTGGGAGAGGTACAATGACCTCCTATACAAATGCTCAACACATGATTTAAATAGCCATCAGAAGGTCAACATCTTTTATAAAGGTTTGGACACCATGACTCACCAATTACTAGATTTGAAGGGACCGATACCGAATAAGACACTTGCTCAGGCATTGGATGCAATCCAAACTATGGCTAACCATTCATAAAAGTGGCACAACGAGTTAACTAGCAAGAGGTTAACTAATGATAGCTCGGATGGAATTGCAGCTATCATGAATAAATTGGATAGTCTTGGGAGAGATATATAGAAGCTGAAAGAGAATGTGCATGCTATCCAAGTAGGCTGTGAAAACTGTGAAGGAGCTCACCTTAACAAGGAATGTCCACTCATTAAAGAGGTTAATAGCATCGAGGAAGTCAAGTATGGAGAGTTCAGATGACCCTTCCCAAATGACAATGAGAATGGTGCTAGATATCATGTAGGACCACCAAGATACTACACTCGTGTTGATAATCGCCCACCTTTCGGTGAGAATAAACCAAGCCTCAAGGAAATAATGAACAAGCGCCTTGAGGAGTTGACACGAAGAAGAAAAGAAATGGAAGTCTGGATTAAGAAGCTTCAAGAGAGCACGAATTTGAATACAAGAAACCAAAATGCTTCATTAAAGAATTTGGAAACCCAGATCGAGCAGATGTCAAAGGATTATCAAGCCAAGGCTGCTAATGAAGTTCTTGATCCATCAGTCGGCTAGTGCAAGGCAATCTTTGCTAACAACAAAGCGCCAACCGACGAAGTCGCTTCTAAGGGAACTAATGAACTCCATGAAGTATCTGTTATTTCTTATGACAATGTGCAGGTTTCCAAGGAAACAAAGGAAGGGCTACCAAGAGTCTTAACATGTCAACTACCACTAAAAGAAATGAATCCAAGAAGTTTTACTCTTTCCTGCATAATCGGTAGTTTAAATTTATTTACAATGGCAGATTTAGGAGCTAGTGTTAATATCAAGCCAAGATCAATGTTTAACCATATAAAGTTAACAAATCTTAAAGAAACTAATATGTTGGTTGAAATGGTGGACATGACAAAAAAGGCTCCTGTAGGAATAGTGGAAAATGTTCTGGTGAAATCGATAAAGCTTTATTCCCTTTTGATTTCATGATTATTGATATGATAGGTGACCCTAATGAAACTATGATACTAGGTAGACCATTCCTTTCCACTATTCATGCTAGGATTGATATTCTTGATAAAGAAATTTTGTTAGGTGTTGGAGAAGACAGAATTGTTTTTGATATGAATGGAAATGTGCACCAACCAGTTGCCCTCATTGAGAAAGTGTGTGTGATCAATGAGGTCCAAGAGGAATCATTTAACCCTCTTGAAATAGGCGATGATCTTTTCTCATATGATTCCCCTCTGTGCTTAGAAGTCGAAAGGATTAACCACATATTTAAAACTAATAAAAACCACGAAGATACCCTTGTTTATGATAATATGCAGGAGCAATACGAAGGAGAAAAAAGGAAGACTACTATAGCTGAGTCAAAGACAACAACTTCAAGATTGCATTACTGTAAATGACTTCAGGTATTGAGAGATGGCGAATTTGAATTTTGGCCTACCTGTGACCCAAGTTTAAAAGTATGCAACGTAGGAGATAGAATCCATGGACTGAATAAACGAGGAAACATAAAGCAATGGGAATGCAATCTTGATGATGAAATACAAAACGAGAAGGGAAAGGAAATGGTGTTCCTCGATCTTCTCCTAATAAAGTACAGAAATAGCAAGATTGATGACAAGTACGGTAAGAGCAAGAAGGTATATTGAGTGGTGTGCCGAAACAAATATACCTCTTGATTATGGGAGTACCTCCGTTCCATACCATGCCTTAGCTACTAGAAGGATTATTAATCCTAGTCACCCAAAGGATTCGATTTTAAGCACTAAAATCTATTTCTCCAATTCTTCACTGGTAAACCAAAATAAACTACAACCACGAAATTATTCATTCAAGGAGTGGTTAAAGGCTAAGATCGGGCATACAAACGTGAACAAATCTATGAAGAGTGCGATGATCAATGAATGAACCCTCGATAGTTTTAACATGGAAGCTGATTTTGCAAGAATACGTAATAACCCATATTCAAGGAGTTTAGATGAATACAAGGCGGTGCTCGATAACGAAATTGAGAAGTTGGCGAACGAGTATGAGTTAAGGATAGGAAATAAGGGGTATATTCTGGACGATATATGGGAGAAATGTGAACAGGTCCATGGGGGAATGTTATACTCATGGTACGATGATGGATTTAAGGAAGAAGAGCGATGGGAAAGTGGTCTTGACGAGAAATATTACAACCCACCTTAAGTATGTATTGATACATTTGAGGTAAAGCGGTATTCATTTGAGGAAGGAAAAAGTTTTGTCTGTGTGACTAAGAAATTAGAGGATGTTTTACCATTAGGACGGGTGAACGGGTTAAGATTCAAGGGAATGATTCTGAAAGAAATAGATACAAAAGTAAGTGACCAAAGTGAAACAACGTAGACCCGCCATGAGTCTAACTTAAAGACTCGGTAATAAACAAAAGTGCTTGTTTGGAGACACCCATCTTGTATCCTCCTCTTTTATTTAATTTTCGCATTTAGTTTTGTTTTGTATTTTTCTAACTTTGTTTGCAGGTTGCTACAGCCAAGTAATGGATGGTCGAGATCACCTCGGCTAGTAGTTATATGAGTAAAAAAGTAGTTACAGTCTATAACTACGGCATAGTTAGATACCCTGAATACGTCATAGTTAAGCTAATTTTCCAAAATATTTATTTTCAAAACTGTAACTATAGCGTAGTTTAAACCTTTAACTACGTCGTAGTTGATATGGGAACTTTATGGCTTATTTTTATTCATATAACTATGGCGTAGTTCCACCTATGGACTACGCCGTAATTCAACCCTGCAACCATAATTATTTTTCAAAATAATATAGAATTTTACAAAAACGTGTACATTTAGTAGATAAACTTTGTGGGTGTGTTCACTAGAAACCCTCACATGACTTCACTCATCCACTCGGGCCACCAAGTGGTTTAAAAGGCTTATTGCATACGTTAAATGCAACCGTGATTCATACAAAAGTGAGTTAGGTTTTCCATATTTCATTTATTTCAATGTTTAAGGATTTAGGTTTGTTAATGATTTTAGGGAACACGAGTTTGCTCAGAATTTTTAAGACAGGAGTACATGTCATATAGTTTTAGTTTTGAAGACTCAGGGGAGTCTTCCATTTTAATTCTACTCTTAATTTTAAATTTTCATTTCATTAAATGTACAATAAAGACATTGTACAAACCAAGTAGGGGGAATGGGAGTAGAGTTACAATTGAACTATAATTGCCTTTGATTTTCTAGTTTATTTTGAAAAATTGTGCCATTTTCAAAAAAAATTAACATGTTTTTCAATACTGAAACTAGAATAGATCTTTGTCGTGCACAAATTACCCTTTATTTCTATAGGTAAGGTTTGCCTGATATTCCATTTTCATATGTTATTACAAAAATCCACCAAATATAAGTGTGCCAGTAGTATTGTAGACTTTAGAATTTGGCATGTACATCATTTCGAGACCTAATTAAGTGGTAGGGATAGATAGTTTAAGAAGGCAACTTTATAGGACTTTTACCCAAATTAGCCCATATGTATAGTGTTGTGTGCGTTTATCGACTTGTTGACCTTGTGATAAAACCCTTTGTTGCCCTCATTTTTAGTTCAAGATACCCCTATAACAACATGTTGAGCCATTTTGTGTTTTAAAACCAAAATTGTTCATGTTTTGTTTCACCATTACACTTTAGCCTACCATGTAGTCCATAAATTCACCATTGAGGAGTTACTAGTTGCTTGATATTCATGGTTCAGGTTAATGGGTTCGATAATTACGCTTATATGGAAGACTTGTCATTGAAGACCCCCTGTATCATTAATACTTTTGATATTGCTTATCTCAAGTGAGTGGATGTTTATTATATTACATGCTACAAAAGTTATATCTTGTATTGTTATCATCAAAAAAATTTGTAGTATTTCCTTTCACTTCTATAGCATGATGTTATAATACTAAGTGTTGGTTACCAAATAAAACCAACTTTCATCTGAAGAGCATTAAATATTTTGAGTTGGCACGTTTATAAACCAACTACTTTACTAAAGGTTGGGCTAGTGTGTTTTTGCTTCATCAAAGTGCAGAATTCTACATCCATATCACCAAGACTAGCACGTTATTATTACAGATGATCAGATTTTTAGACTTTGAAGTTCGAGCTAATGAAAGGATAGTAGCTAATGATGATGAAACCATAGATTTTTAGACTATTCAGTGTGTTTTTATTTATTTTACTAATTATATGTGTATCCTATGTCTAATCCTGCCCCTTTAATAGTTTTAGCCTTTAGCTTACCTGAGTTAAGGATTTGAGCAATCACATATGTCTCGCTCATGGATTTGGACGAGCATGTGTGGTTTTGTCGCTTTTTTGGGAGCATTGGTATCGGCTAAGATTATTCACATGTTTAAACTTATGTGTCACACAAGTTGCCTTTAAGAGCTATTTAGACTCTAACTCTAGTTGGTGTAGTTTTGTGTACTTTCCAAGCTTATGATAAAATACATGCTATGATAGTGCTATTGAGTAATCACCCCAAAATGAAACACTTAGACTAGTGAGAGTTGAGTGATTTTGCTCCCCTTTTCATGAGGTGTTTGGCTTTGGTATTTTCTAGCATAGGTAATTTATAAATTCACATCTCCCAAGTTAAATTGGGGGATATCTTTTTGGGAATTATTCTAACAGGTCTACTTGAGAGCAAGTAGAAGTCAAGTAGGGGGATATTTGATAACATCAAATACTCTATACCATTTTGTATTAAAATCCCTTATAAAATGATCATAATTGTCTATTTGTGGTTAAGATATGTACTATTCACCTTATATTTCATTTATAGGAAAATACGAACATTGGAGTGAAAAGACACGAGAATTGGACGGATAAAGATGTGTAACTTTGTTATACTTTTTTTAGGTTTACTTTACCTTTCTTCCCAACTGAGGAACACTTAATAAGTATCATGTTTCACTCTCTTTCTTCCTTATTCTTTTCTTTACCTCCTCTTTCATTTCCTTTTCCTCTTAAAAATACTTGAGAACAGAGTGTTAAGGTTGGGCTAGTATGATTATGCTTCATCAAAGTGCATAACTTTACATCTATATCACCAAGACTAGCCCATTATTATTATTGATGATCAGATTTTTAGACTTTGAAGTTCGAGCTAATGGAAGGATAGTATCCAGTAATAACGAAACCGTAGATTGTAGGAATTTGTTTGTGTTTATTTTATTTAATACCAATTATCTGTATCTCATGTATTATCCTTCCTTATATTGATGTTATCCTTTAGCTTGCTCGAGTTAAGGAATGAGCAATCACACATGTTTTGTTTATGGATTTGGACGAGCATGTGTGGTTTTATCGCCTTTTCTGGAACATTGGTATTGGTTGAGATCTTTCACCTGTTTAAACCTGTGTGTGTCACCCATGTTTCCTTTAAGAACTGTTTAGACTTTAACTCTAGTAGATATAGTTTTGTGGACTTTCTAAGCTTATGATAGAATACATGCTATGACTGTGCTATTGAGTGATCACCCCAAAATGAAACACTTAGACTAGTGAGAGTTGAGTGATTTTGATCCCTTTTTCATAAGGTGTTCGGCTTTGGTATTTTCTAGCATAAGTTATTTATGAATTCATATCTCCCAAGTTAAATTGGGGGATATCTTTTTGGGAATTATTCTAACAGGTCTACTTGAGAGCAAGTATAAGTCATGTAGGGGGATATTTGATAACATCAAATACTCTATACCATTTTGTATTAAAATCCCTCGTAAAACGATCATAATTGTCTATTTGTGGTTAAGATATGTACTATTCACCTTATATTTCATTTATAGGAAAATATGAACGTTGGAGCGAAAAGACACTAGAATTAGACGGATAAAGTGAAGAAGTTATGCTTCCAAGACATAATTACGATGTAGTTACCACATTAAACTACGACGTAGTTTAACAAAAGACCCAAGCAAGCTTAGAAGAAACTACGGCGTAGTTGCCCCGTTGGAACTACGCCATAGTTACCAAGAGTTACCAAAGAAGTCAAGTCTAGTCACAACTATGGCGTAGTTGGCCACTTCAACTACGCCATTGTTACATTTAGCCTACAAAAGGAAAGCATGAATCCGCATAACTACGACGTAGTTTATACCCTCAACTACGCCATAGTTAAGACGAATATTATAAATAGAGGCCCAATGTCAGTTCATTCGTATCATTCACTCAGAGGATAGTTCCAAAGGTCATCTAGGGCTTCCAAGGAAAGAGAAATTCGGCTCATTCATTCACTAGTTCAAAGGAGATATCACTTTAACTTATTTCTTGTATTAATCATTCATCACAGACTTGTATGACTATAATGTTTTCTCAATCAAAGAGTTATTTCATTATTTCTTGTATTATCTATAGCATGAGTGGCTAAGCACCTTAAGTGCTAGCCTTGTTATGATTATGATGCGTTTTTCTTGTTGAATTATCGTTTATATGATATCCTTATTGCCTGTTTCATAATCCCTGAGTTTTGGTAGTATTGATGATAGTGTAGATCCTGTTAGACCTTATAGTAGACTTACCTATTGAATTAAGGGTTAATCGGGTACTATGGATAGATTCATAACTATCCTTAGTATAGGAATTGCTCATATCTCCTCGTATAGTATGATAGATACTTATAAAATTCAGGAAACTCCTAGAAGGGTTTATAGCCAAGATGTGGGATTATTGGCATTAAATAGGTCATTAGGGTAGTTGGGGGTTAATCAATGTAGGCTAGATACTCACCCTTCGTGTCTAACAAGGACATGAGATCTTAGGATACATAGGACAGGTTTCAATGTTCAATTGATTCTGATGATATTAGAACTACCATAAGCGATATACATTTCACTAGGAAACATTATATTAACTATAACACAAGAATAACTAGGCTAGTATGATTTTTCTCCCTGATCAATTCTCGTATTTTAATTCCCCGTTTTATTTACTTTAATTATGTTAAAATCATATTCTACCATTTTAAATTGTGACCAATTCAAATTAAGACTAAAACACTTAGCTCTTGGGACGACCTCAGATTTACCAATCCTGTACTACACACGATCAGTTTCTCTGCCCGTTAGTGCGTTGTACCATAGGTAATCGAGTTTTATAAATTTAAAACTGAAAAAATAATTTAAACAATTATACGCATCAAGTTTTTGGGTAACTACACCGTAGTTATGTCTTGGAAACATAACTTCTTCACTTTATCCGTCCAATTACCATGTCTTTCCGCTCTAACGTTCATATTTTTCTGTAAATGAAATATAAGCTGATTAAGTACATATTTTAACTATAACACTTTGAAAATTCACACGTCAATATTTTATCAATTTACGTGCATTAGTTTGACTTTTATAAGTTACCTGTTTGATTAGACCTAAATCAGGAAGTTGTCCCGTGTATAATTGTGAAACGTAACTGGATGCGTTCCAGCTTTCTATTTGATATAGTCTTTTAACGACTATCGTGTTTTCACTTTGCGAGAATATATTTAAATTATATTTTTTCTGTTCGAAGGTTTCGTGTTTTTAGTTTTTACGGGTTACGACTTATGAATAAATAAACTCATTCATGCATGCATACATGTTTTCAAAATATCTAAGATATCTTCCACCATAAGAAAACAAGCCAAGACCGTCCCCCCTTGGTGTCCTTATGCGCCCCCTTCCTAGCCAACACCATCCTAAAGTTTTCTCATGTATGTTTCCTTTGGTACAAGGATCCCAAGAGCATTTTGTATTTAAACAAGGTCTAGGTTCATTTCACCAACACATTTCCTCTCTCTAGAAAAACACACACATACAATTTTCTTCTCTTTTCTTTCTCTTTGGTGCTTGGCCGAACCTCAACAAACACCCCTTTGGTGTTGATTTTTCTTGTTGCTTGAAGATTTGGGTTTAGAAAGCTTGTGTAGTTCATTAGTACACATTCTTGGGTCATTATTTAGTCATTTGGGTTCATCTTTGCCACTTAAATTCCATCATTATCATCAAACTTTGTAAGTAAACTTTTCTTAAATCTTTTTGTACTTTTATCATTTTCATCTCATAAGAATATCATTTGTACAAGTTATTAACAAATTTTACAAGAAAAAGATTTAGAAATCATGTATATACATCCATATATACACGTCACATATGCATAAACACCAACCAAAAATGTATCACCATGTTTGTGTAACTTATTTTCCTTATAAAAGTGTGTTAAAAATTATCGTGTAGCTTATTCGGGTATATCTTAAATTTTAGTCGTAGTATGAGCGTGGTTATTATGGAGTTGTTATGCCACTAGCTAGGTTATTGTCTTAAATCGGTGGAAGAGGTGAGTATTAGATAGGCGATGTTGTTTTTGTTGGCGAAAAAAGTAGTATTTAGCGTAGTTTGTAAAGGGCTGTCCTATAGGCGCATTTTGGACAACAGGAAGTTAGGTTTTTCAACATCTAAATATTATTTTGAAAACTAGACATAATAAGCTAAACGTAGCCGCTTGAATCGCTAAAAACGGACTTATAACGAAGATGTTATGCCCATTTGAATATTGCGTTAAATTTTGCAAAAGCTGAAAAACTGCACATAATGTTACTGAGGTCGCATGTTCGAGCCCTGTTTTGGCCATCTAAACGTTCGAATTATCAAAAGTTTAAAGTAGAAAACTTGTAGTCCTCGCATCTACCTTTCCAGATTGTACTCGCACGTTTCGTAAAACCTTGTGACAAAAAAGTTATAGCCTTTCAAAGTTAATTGAAAATGCACGTAGATGACATCAAATATTTGATACTTTTTAGTGTCAATTTTCCCCTAAAAATATTTGCAATTGTCTTATAAATACTTGAATTAGATAATTTTACTGTTATTTCGTTGTTTTCAGGTAAAATGCAAGTATATGATAAGAAACACGGGATTTGGACACAAATACGAGCAATATTGGGTTTTCATGACATTACGGTGTAACGTCCCACATGAGTTACGTCGTAATCAATTATTAATAACGAAGATTTGGTGCTGACGAGGCATTACGGCGTAACGTCCCGTACAATTTACGCCGTAAAATATTATTATGGAAAAGATATTGATGCTGACTAAGGGTTATGCCGTAAAATATGACTCATCCAGGGACTAAATGTGCCAAAATATTAATAAGTTTCAAGGATTATTTGTATTGCGTCAAGAACGATGGAGGACTAGACTCGCCAAGTAGCCAAAGTTCATAATAAATATATATATAGACGAATTATTTTGGGGGTGGTTCTTTTTGGTACTCCACGACAGAAATAAATTAGGAAAAGGGTTTTATACCCTTTGGCGGCTGCTACCGTTCGAAGGACGGAAAAGACAAGCAGCCAAGCTAGGAGGTCTTGATTCGATTATGGGACGAAGTCATCATCATCATAATAGTTTGGTTTGATTATCATGTTTCTTTTACTTTTATTATCCAATATTAATTTTGATTGTAATGGCATGATTTTCGGCTAATTAGTATATGTGTTATCCTTGTTATTAAATAAATATCATTGCAATTCATCTGTCTAGTTGGATATTTGGTTATTATTCTTTGATAATTAGCATGAATAAATACTTGTTAGAAACCCTAGTAGGTATTATAAGCCAACCAAATGCTATAATGCATTAGTTTCTGTGAACAACAGGATCTAGAATTCGGGTACTATTACCAATTAATCCGAGATTTAGCAATTATAGGCTAGGATTTGATGACCATTTGGTCCTGGTTATTCCAGCTAGAATTGGTGTTTGAATTGCGACGTTGATTATGATATAACTAGGATAGCACACTTTCTCTCCCTTAATCACATTTATAACTAGTTTAATTCATGTTATTTACTTTTGCAATTTCTTGCATTTCTACAATCAATTCTGCTTTTAAAAATAATGACAATTAAAATTCAGATTTTAGACTGCCCATTAGCTTTTGGGATGACCTCGGATTTACCAAACCTGCACTACACATGACCGGGTTCTCTGCCTGTTAGTGTGTTGTAGACTATAGGTGAAACGAGTTTTTTTATAAATTTAAAACTTGGTAAAAAAATATTTAAAAGAAAATACGCATCACGCGTTATTAATAAAATTTCAGCATCTATTTTTACTTAGGTTTAGTGCTGATTGGTCGCTATTAAGGTCGTTTTTGAGCATGTTAGAGTCCGAATGAGGCTTAGAGTCTCTAAGGAATATTGTAGTATGGTCTAAGCACTTTGCATATGAGTCGAAGGTTTTCTAAAATAGAAATAGTCGAACGAGATATGAATTTATGAAGTAGGACACTTGGGAGTTTTTGGTAAAATATATAAGTTTGAATATAAATAGTAAACTTTGACGTAAAATTCATTTTTACTTACAAAACTAAAACGCAAACGTACATTGGTGGTACAAGATTTATAAAATACATTTGCATCATTTCATTCATATAGCGTAATACTAAAACGAGCCGTTATTTATTAGGTCGTGACCCGGTACCATTGTGCGTTATTGTTTAATCAAATTATTCCTGAATCTCTACTATTACTTAAGGTGAGTTTATAGCCCCACCTTTTTCTCGTTTTACGAATTTACTTGATTTGAAACATTGGGGTGAGGAACATTGCTTGTCTTTACGGTTGGACGTAACTTTTTAAAAATTTACGTTTACTGTTATGCCTAAGTACCGTTAACCCATTTCTGCCTATCATGAACCGTTAATTACTGTAAGTAAGCGCGGGTGTTATAATTAGATCTATTTGGGCTTAATATCCCCGGTTTGGGTTTGGTGATTCTTACCTGTATCGGAGGTACCGATTAAACGGACGTATAGCATGTTGAATCTCTAGGTGATCTTGGGTTAGATACCTGGTTGGGCATTCATAACTTGGCATTTATTTGGTGCATACTTTGTTTAGCTTCAGTGTCATGAGCTTAGCAAATGTAAATGCATTTTCTTTGTGATTGTTGTATGTGTTACAATAAATCATACCTTTACAAATCTTGCGGTCCTTACTTATACTTTAACTAAACCTATGAACTCACCAACTTTATGTTGACATTTAAGTATGTTTTTCTCAGGTGCTTAAAGTTGGAACTTCGTGATGTATTATGTGGCATCCTCATGCATTGACTCCATTTTTCAAGAACCTAGCTATCAATTTCATACCATTGGTTATCGAAACATTTTACGCTTCTGCATTTGTCTTAATTTCTTTTGAACTATGTATCAATTTTGTTATTTAAATTAATGCAACGTGAGTTATTTTCAAAAGGTTCATATAGTGGTCGTTCTCTTGTATCTTGTGTGATGAGTATCCATAATGTCATGCCCTCAAATTACATATTCTGATGCGATCCATTTTGGGGGTGTGACAGATTGGTATCTAGAGCCAGGGTTATAGAGAACCAGGTTGCATATTAGGTATGGACTATAACCATTACGTGATCCCTACTTGCCTATATGTGCTTCTATGTGCATTACGTTGCCTTATATATATGTTACTAATGCATATACTTAAATATTATTTTATTAAGTATCATTTACCTTAAATATTGTACATCATGCATTAAAAACTTGTATTTTGCCATAAATGATATTTTACCTAAATTTATGCCATGTACGTACTTTACTATAAGTTATTTTTCCATATTCATTTTGCTATGATGCATATATATATTTTTCCATGAGTGCATATTTATTTTGCCTTGAGTTCATTTTGTATCACGTTTACTTTTACGTTGCACGCAATCCTGCATCGTTTCATATAAAGGGTATTTATATAAACTTTTGTTGTGTAGTGTCATGCTTGCTTCGGACATTCTTTTACCTGTTTATTCTTCGGACAAGAGCGTCGGGTCCTCGATTTCACTAGTTGTTTTATCTGATACTGAGACAGAGATGACTGTCACTCCTGATGATATTCCTGCTATTATCCCTAAGGTTTCCCCAGAGGCAGAGGCGGATATTGTCACTTCACCTACTGGAGTACTTGATCTGACTATCTATTTTGATATTGAGTCTAATCCATCCGAGGATTCCCCATCATTAGATCATGCACTAGTTGCACTCGGTGTTTCTTCTTTCTTTTTTGATGATCACTTTGAGTTTGAGCCACTTGAGGATTCATCTAAGGAGGATGCACTAGAGCCACATGAGGCCACTATTGCTTGGTGGCGAGCTGCTGTTATGGCACGTTCATCATCATCATCATCATCTTTTGCATCCACACCGCCAACATCTCTTTGGATTACACCTGCACCACCTAGGTTACCTCGCCTATATGTTGTTTTTGTTCTACCTGGGTAGGAGATTCCCTTGGGTCGACCCTACCGTACCCACCCTAATGGGTGTCGTAGGATGTTGACTGTATGGAAGAGAGTACATTCGTTTCCTATATGCATACCGGCTAACCATAGGAGGTTCAGATATGCAACATAATCATCATCACCATCACCTTGTAAGAGGCGTAGAGTATCACCAGATTCATCTTTATCAGTTTCACCCTTATCATCATCATTAGATGGGCCGTCTTGTAAGGGAGGTAGATCAACTACTACTTCCTTGTTGGTGACAGACCATTTGCTAGCAGCCTTGTCACCCATTTGAGTTGATCTTTTACCCCCTCATAAGAGGTTGAGGGGTTTACCATCTGCATTTCATCAAGAGACTAGCATCGAGGATAGTACCGAAAGGGGTTATGAGGCTAGTATGGAGGGTAGTACCGATAGTGGTCTTGAGACAGATATTGAGGCAGGTGCTGAGACAGGTACTAAGGTTGGTGCCTATGCTAGTGTTGGGGATACCATTAAGATTGTTGTTGATGTTATGGCGAAGCCTGACACCCCACTTGCCCTTCCCAATCTGACTATTACAGAGCGATTAGATGACCATGAGGAGGTCATTTAGGGGATGTACGATCATTTGTTGGAGATGCCTCTCTAAAGGATGGATGAGGTTGAGGAGGAAACAGAAATTGGAATGGTAACAACAACAATGGGAATGGAAACTATGGTGATAATGTGGGAGGAGCTTTGCATGCTGCCCGTGAGTGTACTTATAAGGAATTTTTAAATTGTCAACCACTTAAATTCAAGGGGACTGAAAGATCAGTTGGTTTGGCAAGGTGGTTTGAAAAGATGGAATCAGTGTTTCACATCAGTAACTGTATACCAAGATGTCAGGTGAAATATGCTACATGCACCCTGCAAAATGGTGCATTGACATGGTGGAACTATCACAAGAGGATAGTTAGAACTGATGCTTTTTATGAAATGGCAGCTAAAGAATTTATCAGGCTGATGACAGAGGTGTGTTGTCTAAGGAACGAGGTTCAGAAGATGGAGAGTGAATTGTGGAACTTGACCGTGAAGGGTAACGATGTGACTACTTATACCCAAAGGTTCCAAGAGTTATCTTTATTGTGTCTGATGTGTCGCTGTGTGGTGTATATTTTTATGATTCAAGTTTTAAATTTATATTTTGTTGAGTCAACCAAAAACAACACTTTAACGGGCAGTATACCCGGTCGGTGGTAGATTCGTGGTAAGTAGGGTGTCAAGCACTTGAAGCGAGGTTAGATCTTTTATTAGATTATTATACTTGGTTTATACATCTAAGTTAATTCTAATCTAAGTCAACCTTATGCAAATTGATGTTCGTTCTAATCCTAAATTCTAACAGGTTAAATGGCGAGGTAAAAGGGGGGGTTCAGTCTGAGAGACTGGCACGAGTTTAATGGTGACCACAATCAATTCAAGACACTTTAACCCACGCAAGCAAATTAACAAAAGATAAAAGAGCGGTCAAGCCTTATAATAGAAAATTGTACTAACCAATATTAATCCGATTAGAAGTTGGTTTGTTTATTCAGTGCAATGATTACTTATCTCGAGGTGGTATATCATTCTTAGACTTAGGCGGGACTTCATCCTAAGACCTAGACACATTAATTATGTCACAATTAAAGCATCCGCATAAAGCATCCTTATTTGCTGATTATAATCTATCTTAGGGATTAAGGAAATGGTGATCTTGTTAAACCCTAGCTCATAGAGACTTTACCCACTTACTACTTAATGGCTCTTTATATACTAGTAGTCTATTGTCCGAGTCTTTACTAATTGATTAGAATGTACTCGTTGCTACCAAGGTCACCTTATGGCTCAACTAAGCTCACAATCAAAGGGTAATGATAGGTTAATATTTGTGATCCTATGATTCTAGATATATAAATTGTAATATAAAGAGCTATCCCAGACTCTTAGCCTACTCCCAAACAACATTGAAGTTATAGCGCATTAAATATGTAGGACTAGACCCAGTTGAATGATAGGTCGCATACTTAAGCACGTAAACAAGTATAAATTAATAAACATAAACAAGCAATTCAATGATAAATTAAGAAATCAAGATAAACAAAACAAAACATTCAGATCTTCATAATAATGGCTAATACCTGAAGGTATTAGCCTTCAAACATCATAATTAATACAAGAGTAATGGCTTAGCCAAGGTAAACTAACCGAGTTAACGAATGATACCAAAAACTGAATGATTACAAAAGTATAAGAAATTACACGTTGTCTCCTATGGATTGGAATGCGTTGCAAGACCTCTTCTGCTCTTTTTCTCCTCTGAAAATTAACTTTTGTGGTTTAGGTATCGAGAATATGATTTAGCACACTTAAAACTCATTTTTGAGTTTTCTATTTATAGGGTCTGGAGTCGGTTCGATACGGCGTATCCAATGTCTTGGATACGGCGTATTGGGGTTTCTTAAAGTAGGGACCACGTTTGATATCTTCCAGAATATTCACATACTATATCTCCAATACGGCGTATTGGTCTTCTCTGGATACGGCGTATTGATCATATTTCCTTTGTGGTCTTTGGTGAGTGCAGGCACAGATACGCCGTATCTTCCTTGATGGATACAGCATATTGGTTGTTAGAACAGTAATCTTCAAAATATCTTCGTTTAAGCTCCAGAATGCGTGCCTTTTAGTTAAGTTTTACCAAGTACTCCATAATTACTACAATTTTCAAATACAAACGATTAAGTAACAATTCTTTGCAATAATCATACAAAATGGGTTAATTACATGGGATAAATTATGCTGTAAAATAGAAGTTATTTGATGCCATCAAATATACCTCCACTTGAATCCTACTTGTCCTCAAGTAGCCTTCAGAAGTTTATAAAAATGTATCCCTAAGGATATTTTCCGTTAAGCATTTATTTGATCTATTATAAGTACACAACCAAATACCTTACGAAATAGGAAGATAAAAATACTCAAATCACTCAACTAATCTATATGGTAACATGTAACTAATACGCTCAATTGCTCGGTCATGACGAGTATTCTATTATAAGCTTAGCAAGGATACACATCTCCACCACTAGAGCTAAGGAGTAACAAGTTTATAAAGGTAAATATGGGTTTGTATGATAAGGCTTAGGGTTGATCATTCTACAATCTTTCACCAAAAGTACCACACCAACAAGGTAGCTGAAGCACAAATACATGGCCGTAATGACAGAATACAAATGTGTGTTTAATCACATCCTCATTCGAGTTTAACCAACGGTTAGGATGAAGAATGATATAGGGTAGGGATCTTCTAACTTTCACCAATAGTAATAAACCAACAAGGCAGCTGAGACATGCATACATGGCCGTAACGACAGAATAGACATGCACGGTCGTACAAATCCTCATTCGCGTAAAACCTATGGTTAATGATTAGGAAATGGAAATAATTTGTTGTTAAATAAATTACAAAACAAATAGATTAATTATAAGATACAAGTTGCTAGACACTTTTTCCCGACCATTACCATGATAAAGACACAACTATTTACAAACGTCTTAATCATAGGTCAAAAACAACAACCTAAGTTGGCGTTCTTGTAACGGTCAACTTCCCAATCATCCCATATTTTACATACTTTACAAGGCAAGTAGTGATATCCACCACTTTATATAATACTGTACCTCATTGATTTGTATCAACAAATAATCGATCCTTCGTGTAATTCTTTCGGTAGTTGCGAAACGATTATCTTTAAACTTTCCTTCTCTTTTTTGTTGCGATTTTTCTAATTTTTTTGATTTTTTTTGCTATACTATACTACAAAACTCGGTGTAATTTCACCATCTTCATGGTCATAATAACTCCGGATAATTCCTTTGATAATGCTTTATTCTTCGGACGTACCATTAATTGCGATGGTAGTAAAAATACATGAGTTTTAACTACTTTATACATTCCCATTTGAGATGTGCAAATTTCTTCCAACCGTACCAAAATTGACACAAGACTCAAGAAATACATACTTTACACATTAAGCAACTAGCAACTATAAAATAAACTTAATCTAACAGAGTAGGCTAAGGTGTAATGAAATAAACAAGTTGGTGTAATTCCTAAAGGATTGGCTCTACGGGTTGTTATAGGGGTATCTTACTCTTATAGTGAGAGTAAACAAAGGGTTTATACGAGGTTTAACTAACTAGTGTAGTTAGTTAATAAACAACATGAATAGGCTTTTTGGGTGTAATCTTAAAAATTTACCAATTTAAATAAGTTACTCCATCTAAATCCATAGTACTCATCATTGTGATCTCAAATAGATATACCAAGCCAAGTTCTAAAGTCTACTACATCACCGGCACACTCATATTTTATGGAATTTGGGTAAACATTTGGAATCGGATAGGTTAAATCCTCATAATATCTAATAATGGTTGTTGTGTACGGGTTATGTAACATGTAATTTCACAAAAGCATGCTTGAATTTTTTTTAAATTTAAGCATATTTTTAGCATTTTAGTATGAAAATTAGGACAAGTATACATTCTAATTCCCATACCCCCACTTGAATTATACAATATCCTCGTTGTATAGATAAAACATTAAAAATGGGAATTTTCAAAAGAATTAGAATGAGAAACTCCCATGATATTTGCTCGGTAGATTCTCCATGTTGAGTTTACTGAGCAAGAATTTGTGTTGAACAGTCGCCTTGAAGTTTCAAGACTCCAACACCTCCAGACTTGTAGATATTTCAACCAACTCGTCGATTTCTTTTCTTTCATTAAGGTCTTGTGCAAATAATAGGAAAAACATGCATTCCTATTTTTGATACCTACTGTTAATTTAAACTAAACTAAACTAAACAAACTAAATACGAGTCAGTCTACAATACTGTTTTTTAAAGTGCATAAAAAGTAAAGACTAATAACGTCCAGACAATCAATACGTCGTATGGTATGGAGCAGATACGCCGTATTGATGTCTGGGAAGATAGACTTGATAAAAATAAATAACATTCTTGGTTGTCTCTCGGGAAGCACTTTTGTTTACAGCGAAGTCTTTAAGTTAGACTTTTCTTCAGCATTTCTTTACCATTCCATCTCATGCACGCTAATGTGCTCGCGTATGAGCCATTCTTCCGTCTTTGCATCTCGAATGTAATCGAGTCCTAAGTTCAAGACTCCTTTGTAGAACCCCTTAAGCTTTTGGTATGGATGTGAGATTCCATTCTTCTTATCTTCATCACTTACCTTCAGTAATGGTGGGATCTTGTTTCATTTCTTATTAGTGTGGTGTTTAAACCTCGGACGTGATCGCACCATTTGGTAAGTTACACTTTCGTTACCATTGTAAATGGTAATCATCCCTTCGAACCATCTTGTTTTAATTCCAACTTCTCTTAAAAATGGTTTGCCAAAAATAACATTGCCTATTCCTTCATCACGATAAGCATCCATATCTTCTAAAACTGCAAAATCCGTCACAACAAAAAAGGTTCCAACAAAAATAGGCACATTCATTAAAGCTCATATATCATTATTCCCTTTGTACACCATTTTATCTTCATTATAGAATTATGAAACTTTTTGGACATCACATTGACATACAATAATAGGAAGAAGTTAACGTGTGTAAATTCAAATCCTATCATGCATGAAAACTTTAAGTTGTGAGCATAATCTATATGGATCTTCTTATCACAGTCGCAACAACTAGGGTAATCATTAATTCCAGTATCAAGTTCATCATCCCTAGTTCTAAATTCCTCAATTACCTCACCTTCCTTAATGTTGGGCATCAAATCATCACCTTGACTTCTCGTAAGCTCAAATGGTTCATTTAGATCATTTAATTTGATGTAATCTTCATTCAAAGGGTCTAATGATCTATTAATCATTAAAGTATCTCCTATTAGCCTAGCTTCTAAATCAAGCTCCATTCGTTCTCTTAAACTTATCATGTAGACCCTCTTAATTAAACTACTTGCAGGTTTAACACTTTTGAAAATAATTCTTTCTTCCCTAACCCTCAAAGTAATCTTTGGTTTAAAAACATCAATCTTAGCATGAGCGGTAGACAAAAATGGTCTTCCGAGGATCAAGGGAACTTTGATATCCTCGGGCATATTTAGAATTATAAAGTCTACTGGGAAAACAAATTTACCAATACCTACTAGCACATTTTTAGCTATTCCTTTTGGATAGTTCACTGTCCTGTCTGCTAATTCAACTATCAACTTATTGTGAGCTAATTCACCTAATCCTAAGTTAAGGTAGGTCGAGAGAGGCATAACACTAACGTTAGCTCCTAAGTCAACAAGGGCATTATCAAAACAAACGTTATTAATAAAGCAAGGTAAAGTGAAACTCCCTGGGTATTTCTCCTTTCGGGGTATGGAATTATCGATATGTGAAGCTTCAGAGTATGCTTCTGATAATTGTGGTCCATATGATCCCTTCTTTTCATCACAGTAGTAACCATTCAAATGACATGGAAATGGAATCGTTGTTTGTCTTGTCTCGTACATCAGTGTACGGTTCTGTCCAGTAGATACGGCATATTAGGAAGATCCAATACGGCGTATCGGGTATGAATCAGCTTCAATAGTAGTCAAGATCGACTTGACTTGATCTCTTGGGTTCGCTTTAGTAGAGCTAGGTAGACTTCCAAATCCTCTTTCCTGTAGTACCTTGCTCATTTGCCCAATTTGAATCTTCAAAGTTGTAATCGATGCTCCTTGGTTTCTAATGGAAGCATCCATTGAAGCTCAGATTTCTTTAATCAAATTGGAGTTTTATTCGTGTCTCTTTGCTGATTCACTCATAAATTTGCTTAGGGTATCTTCCATAGATTACCTTCGTTCTTGGTAAGAAGGATTTGCGTTGTTCCTTTGATAGAATCTCGGATCTGCTGCTTTATATCCCCCTCCTTAAAAAGGTCCACCAAATTGCATGTAGTAAGCTTCTTCTAGGGTTGTCCTTTATTCCTTGATTGGGTAATATTTGGTGTAATGGGGTCCTTTACATTGTTTACATCCTACTTGAGCAACATAAACATTTTCATTCACTTTCTTGATTTCTCTTCCAAGGTTATTGAGTTGTGCTTGTATAGCTGCTAATCCGTCATAAGTTTTAGTACTTCTTGTCTTAGATGTTCCAATGTGCCATCTTTGAGAGTATTCTACCATCTCTTGGATGGCCACTTTTACATCAGCAGTAGTCTTAGTTAGTATTGCACCTCTTGAATCAAGAATCTGTCATGTTGGAACTTCCAACCCATTATAAAACAAAATCACTTCCTGCATCTCAGTTAAGTAGTGTTGAGGACACTTCATCAAGAGTTCTTTAAAGCGCTCCCATGCTTGAAAAATTGTTTCATTAGGTTCTTGCTGAAAGTTGTTGATTTCCTCCATTTTCTTTGCAGTTCGAGCAGGTAGGTAGTATTTGTTCAAAAACTTAGTTTTAAGATCTTCCTAATTTTTAATCGAACCAGTTGGTTCGTTTCTTAGCCAATGACTTGTGGTTCCAGTTAAGGATATAAGGAAGCCTCAGTGCATTAATTGATCTTGAGAAATGTTAGGAACATGGAATAAGTCAACAATTTCAAGAACTTTCTCAATGTGTTCGTTCGCATCTTCATGATTCGAACCACTGAATGTGTTTTCTCGAAGCTCCTTAAGAAATTGGCCTTTTAGTTCAAAGTGGTCTTTGTCTTCAATTTTAGGCCTAGCAACCCCTGATCCATAGTTAGCTCGGGTCTTGCTCATGAATTGCTTCATAGTTTCCGCCATTATTTCTACAACTTCTGCCTCCGAATAGTCTTCTTGGTCAGAAAATAGATCGAAACCAGGCGATCTCAATTCGTCAAGACTTAGTGTCTTGAAGTGCTTCCTTGATGATCGAAATTCTCATTCAGGTTCTTTGTAAGGTGTGAATAGTTTGCTTATAGAACTCCTTGTCATGCACTACCTGAAACAAGGGATAAACAATCAGTAGGATAGGCTCTTAATAGAAAGATAGAAAAAAATTAGCACATAAATCAAATATGAAAAACTTTAGGGTCATTTCATGTTTCAGCTTGATGATAGCCTTAATTCAATTGAAGTAAATGACTCCCTATTAACATTATTTGAGCGAATATGTTGTATTGACAGAAAGTTGGATACGCCGTATTAATGAAGGTCCCTTCATGGAGAAGGGTGGATGAATTGGGTGGGATAGGAGGATACTCCGCATCGTGTTATCGACCCATAACTAAGTTATTAGGGATAAACAAATTATTTCAACACACAAATATCAAGGTAACAATTAAAGACAAATAAAAATAACATTATTATACAAGAATATACACTAATCTAATTTACACTAATCCTAAGGGTTAGATCTAAATGCTAAAAACCAAAATATAAAATAAAAATCAAGATTAATTTTCACTCCTCGGCAGCGGCACCAAAAACTTGATATGTCGTTATGTGGTGCATATTTTTATGATTCAAGTTTTGAATTTTTATTTTGCCGGCTCAACCAAAAACAATACTTTAACGGGCAGTGTACCCGGTCGATGGTAGATTCATGGTAAGTAGGGTGTCGAACACTTGAAGCGAGGTTAAATCTTTCAATTTATTAATACTTTGGTTTACTAATCTAAGTTAATTCTAATATACAAGTGGGTCATACCTATTTCTAATCCTCTATGTTAGTTTCTTATTCCTAATTCTAACAGGGTTAAAAGGGGGGTTTTTTTTTCCCAAAAACACACAACACACACTTGGAGATGGCACGGGTTTGGTGGTGACTACAATCAATCAAGACCCTTTAACCAAGCAAGCAATTTAACAGAATTAAAAAGAGCGATCAATAGACCTTATAATTGAAAACTGTAATTATCCAATTTTAATTCCGATTAGATGTAGGTCTTATTTTATTCAGTGCAAATGATTACTTATCATGAGGGTGGTACTATCATTTCTTGACTTAGGTGGGACTATATCTCCTAGACCTAGATACATTAATTCTTGGCACAATTAATGCATTACATAAACGCATCCTTATTGTTGATTATAATCTATCTTAAGGTTTAAGGCAAATGTGATCTTGTTAAACACCTAGCTCATACAGACTTTACACCTACTTATGCTTAATGGCTCTTTTATATACTAGTATGTATAGCTGTTCGATCATTAACTAATTGATTAGAATGTAACTGTTGCTACCAAGGTCACCTTATGGCTCAACTAAGCCTAACAATCAAAGGGCAAAGATTAGGTCAATATTTGTGATCCTCTGATTCTAGATATATTAATTACAATATAGAGAGTTATCTCAGCCTCTTAGCCTACGCACCAAACAACACCAAAGTTGAGAGTACATCTAGATTACTTGGTCCGTATCACTAGACCCAGTTGAATGATAGGTCGCATACTTAAGCACGTAAACAAGTATAAATTGATAAACCTAAACAAGCAATTCAACGATAAATTAAGAAATCGAGATAAACAAAACCAAACATTCAGATCTTCATAATAATGGCTAATACCCAAAGGTATTAACCTTCAAACATCATAATTAATACAAGAGTAATGTCTTAGCCAAGGTAAACTAACTGAGTTAACGAATGATACCAAAAACTGAACAATTACAAAAGTATAAGAAATTACACATTGTCTCATATGGATTAGAATGCGTTGCAAGACCTCTTCTGCTCTTTTTCTCCTCTAAAAATCAACTTTGTGGTTTAGGTATCAAGAATATGATTTAGCACACTTAAAACTCATTTTTGAGTTTTCTATTTATAGGGTTTGGAGTCGGTTCGATACGGCATATCCAATATCTTGGATAAGGCGTATTGGGGTTTCTTGGAGTAGGGACTACATTTGATATCTTCTAGAATATTCACGTACTATATCTCCAATACGGCGTATTGGTCTTCTCTAGATACGGCGTATTGATCATATTTCCTTTATGGTGTTTGGTGAGTGCAGGCACAGATACGTCATATCTTCCTTGATGGATACGGGGTATTGGTTGTCAAAACAGTATTCTTTAAAATATCTTTGTTTAAGCTCCAGAATGCGTACCTTTTAGTCAAGTTTCACCAAGTACTCCATAATTACTGCAATTCTCAAATACAAACGATTAAGTAACATTTATTTGCAATAATCATACAAAATAGGTTAATTATATGGGATAAATGATGCTATAAAATAGACGATATTTGATGTCATCGGTGCCCTAAGATGGTCCCTGAGGAAGAGGACAAGATTGAAAGGTTTATCTAGGGTCTTCCCGACAGCATTCAGGGGAATGTAACTTCGTTTGCCCCAACAAGATTTCAGGATGTCATTAGAATGGCAAGCAGTTTGATGGACCAAAAGGTTTGTGCGAATGCTGCTAGGCAAGCTGACAATAAGAGAAAGTGGGAGAATCACTCGAGAGACAACCATGTACACCAGCAACCTTTCAAGAGAACCAATGTAGCAAGAGCCTATACTGCATGAAGCAATGAGAAGAAGCCCTATTCTAGAAGCTTATCCTATTGTAACAAGTGCAAGTTGCATCACATTGGGCCATACACTGTGAATTGTGGAAATTGCAAAAAGGTTGGTCACATGTTGAGGGATTGTAAAACTCCTGCTGTTGCTGCTACTGCTAATCAAAGAGCTCCTCTAGACAATCAGAAGACTACGGTGACGTGCTATGAATGTGGAAGACAGGGTCATTACCATAGTGATTGCCCAAAGTTGAAGAACCAAACTCGTGGCAATCAAGCAAGAAATAGGGAAGCTAGAGGAAGAGATTATGCCCTTAGAGGAGGAGGAGAAGCCAATCAAGACCTAAATGTCGTTATGGTATTGTTACCCATAAAGATTCTAGCTTAAAACTAACGATCTGGAGGTCGGGGAGGATAAAAGAAATAGAGAGCCATATTATTAAGAGGGAAAAGTAGAGAGGGAAAAATGTGTATGTTTTCTAGAGAAAGAAACACACACACTTTATGAAATACAAATGATTATCCTCACCCCTCCATGGAAGTATGGAGGGGATATATATAGCTCGGGACATGATCTACTTACTACACTTGACATTTCTAGTCCTTGTGTGTCCGGCTAATGTAAACTAATGTAATTCCGTATTAGCCAACTTATTTTAAGGCTAACAATATTCCCCTAATATATGGTCATACGAAATTACTTACAATGTTCCTAACAAGTACAAATACAACATAATAAAATGACATCCAAAGCACTTTCAATGTTGAAGATGACATCTTTGTCTTCAAGTCTTGATACTTGTACTCCAGCTTGGATATTTTGTGTCTTTACATGTTCTGGAACCATTGTAGTATGCATGAGTTGGATTAACTTCTCCCCAAATCATGCAACATTTCTTTAAAAGCTTTCTTCATAGACTCCTTTTTGGTGAAGTTTTTGAATCAGCTTCCCCCCAAACCAACATCCGTATCTTGAGCAGATTCTTAAACGTTGTTGTAGCTCAAATGATCTTCTAACATTGACATTTACAGTGCACATTGGAATTTTGTAGAAGAATCATCCAATACTTGAAGTACACACTTTATCCCTTTTCCCGAAGTTGAAACCATAGCACCAGAATCAATTAAGATCCAGAAATGCACTTTCCTTCATCCAGAGTAGTACAGATGTAAATTGCTACACCAAAGTCAACCAAGTCCCGAGTGTGAGCAATTGAAATTTTTAGAGTCATCCTTTACGTGTGTACATCTTACATCAACTAATACTGCTTCTATACTATATCATGACATTCGGTCTTGGTAAATATCCATTTGGGGAAACATGCAAGAGATCAGCAACAAATCTTCTCACGCATGCAAAATACTTCATAAACCAAACTAAGTGAAGTAGTATAAACTACTTCCCCTTGGAATTTTACTTGATTACATCAAAGTATCAAAGTACACGCATTCCCCCATAATGGTTTTGAACTCTTAGAAGCATCATTGACGTGTACGACCATATACACGAGAATTTCTTGTCAGAAGCAACAATCTTGAAAAGTTATGAATGACATTGAAGAACTTTGAAAGATGTTACTTGGACTATAAAGTATCATTGACGTTCTGTAGCTTCAAATATCCCGTAAGAATTGTTGATTACATCTCAACCTTATAATCTTTGGCTAACTTACCAACCTTGTATTCTGTCGGCTATTGCTTTGATCACTTGGTGAAGTAAACCCGATATACGAAACTTGAAAATGAAGTAAGATTCCCCAAATTTGTTACTTAAGCTTGCACTGTTGTTGATTGAAGAACGGTGCAGAAGAAAGCCTCTAAGTACCCTATACCCAATCACAAAGTATATGAAAAGTACAACACCTCTTGAACATCCACATCTGCATCTGCGTGTGACACTGAGTACTACAATGTAACTCCTTTAAGTGATAGCTATAACCCGTGAGTACTACAATGTAACTCCTTACATCGGGTATAACTAGATAATCCAAGTCTCAATCATAGTTGTATACGTTCAAGCAAGTCATCAATCGATAGATTGGGTTTGAAGAAAAGGGGTAGAAAGTAGAAGGAAGTCTCGATGATGAAATAAGTAGACGTCTTTGTGAAACCCACTTCAATCTCAAATGAGGGATACCAAATCAACTCCGTGATCACTTGACATTAAAGTCCAAATCTTAGCCGTTTTGACGTTTTAGTGAATCTTTAACGACCATTTTAGCATTAAGTGTTGTGTTTGCATTGGTGTTGTAGAAGGTGTTTAAGTTTGGTTCTTGGCGAAATTAGGGTATAAATCGTCTCCAATTTCGGCATAAATCGGATCTCAAAAGTGTATAAATCACCTGTGCGTATAGATCACATGTGCGTATAGATCGCATGTGCGTATAGATCGCCTGACCAATATATAGATCGCTTGACCAATGTATAGATCCCCTGACCAATGTATAGATCGCCTGACCAATGTATAGATCGCCCAAAAATGTTCGAAACTCAAAAATCAAAAATCTAAAAAAGACTCATTTTTTGACATTTTTACTCAATTTTTCTTGTACTTCTTACCTATCTAAGGCAATAAGAACCATAAAAATCCAAACTTGATGATTTTTAACACGAAAAATTTTGAATCAAGATTTTAAGTACAAAAATCATCTAAACCATAAAAAAACTCAGAAATAAGCTATGAAAATCCATAAGCCACTTGTACAAATAAGCTAGAAACTATAGAAAGAAGAAAGTTTCAATCTTTTGCACAAAATACCACCAACCATGAAAAGCTTTTTGGCTTAAAAATAAGCCACAAAAAGCTTGAATAAGCTTGAACAACACCCCAAAATGCAAACCATGAACAAAAAACGCCCCTAGGATCTGATGCCAATTGTTACCCATAAATATTCTAGCCTAAAACTAATGATCCGGAGGTCGAGGAGGATTAAAGAAATAGAGAGCCATATTATTAAGAGGGAAAAGTAGAGAGGGAAAGATGTGTATGTTTTCTAGAGAGAGAAACACACACACTTTATGAAATACAAATGATTATCCTCACCCCTCCATGGAAGTATGGAGGGGATATATATAGCCTGAGATATGATCTACTTACTACACTTGACATTTCTAGTCCCTGCGTGTCCGGCTAATGTAAACTAATATAATTCCGTATTAGCCGACATATTTTAAGGCTAACAGGTATGTTTCTCCTCAATAATCGTTACGCTTTAATGCTATTTGATACCGGTGCTGGTAGAAGTTTTGTATCAACTAGGTTTAGCCCCTTAATTGATATTGCCCCCACTGCCCTAGACATTAAGTATTCTATCGAGTTAGCTGACGGAGAGATCATAGGATCCGATACTATCATTCGAGGTTGTACCTTAAATTTTCTAAACCATCCGTTCAACATCGACTTAATGTCCGTAGAGATTGGTAGGTTTGATGTGATCATCGGTATGGATTGGTTGACAAAATACCACGCTGTAATTATTTTCGACGAGAAGATCGTTCATGTCCCCTATGGAGATGAATTATTGATGATTTAAGGTGATAGGAGTGAAGGCAGAAGAAATTCTAAATTGAATATTATTTCGTACACCAAGACCTAAAAGTATATTAAAAAGGATGCCATGTCTTTCTGGCACAGATTTTAGAAAACAAGATTGAAGACAAGTCAAAGGAGAAGCGACTTGAGGACATGCCAATCGTACGGGATTTTCCAGAAGTATTTCCTGAAGACTTGCCAAGACTTCCACCAGCTCGACAAGTCGAATTTCAAATTGACTTAGTTTTTGGTGCTACACCTGTAGCACAAGCTCCGTATAGATTAGCCCCGTCAAATATACAAGAATTGTCCACCCAATTACAAGAACTCTTGGACAAAGGCTTTGTAAGACCAAGTTCCTCACCCTAGGGAGCTCCGATCTTGTTTGTCAAGAAGAAGGATGAATCATTCCGGATGTGAATCAATTACCGTGAATTGAACAAGCTTACCGTGAAGAATCAGTATCTGCTTCCAAGGATTGATGACTTGTTCGACCAACTTTAAGGATCGAGTGTCTACTCTAAGATCGACCTCAGGTCTGGTTATCACCAACTCAGAGTTCGAGAAGAATACATTCCTAAGACGGCGTTTAGGACGCGCTATGGTTATTACGAATTTCAGGTTATGCCATTTGGTTTGACTAACGCACCAGCGGTATTCATGGACCTCATGAATCGGGTGTGCAAGCCATATCTGGATAAGTTCATGATTGTATTCATCGATGATATTTTGATATATTCCAAGAGCAAGGAAGAGCATGGGGAACACCTTAACTTAATCTTAGAATTACTTAAGAAAGAGGAATTGTACGCTAAGTTCTCAAAGTGTGAGTTTTGTCTCCTAAAAGTGCAATTTCTCGGTCATGTGATTAATAGTGATGGCATTCACGTTGATCCTTCTAATATTGAGTCTATCAAGGATTGGGCATTGCCTAAGACTCTAATAAAAATATGTTAATTTTAGGCCTTGTCAGTTATTATCGATGATTCATCGAAGGATTTTCAAATATCGCTAAGCCTATGACTAAGCTAACACAGAAGAACGTGAAGTATGATTGAGGAGAAAAAGAAGAGGCTGCATTTTAATAGTTGAAATAGAAACTGAGTAGTGCGCCAATTCTGTCATTGCCAGAAGGAACGGAAAACTTCATGGTTTATTGTGATGCTTCGCACAAGTGTTTAGGAGCATTTTTGATGCAAAAGAAGAAAGTCATAGCTTATGCATCCCGTCAACTAAAGACTCATGAGAAGAACTATACGACTCATGATTTGGAGTTAGGAGCTGTAGTGTTTGCTCTAAAGATGTGGAGACACTACTTGTATGGCACAAAGTGTACCGTGTTCACTGACCACAAGCGTTGACGCATTAACATCTGAATTAACGCTCTCCTGTGAACCCACGGTAAGTCCTCTTAACGACAATAAAATTGACTGTAGAATATCGTTTGACGAATCTGAAGATGAAGATTACACGGCAATTTAAGACAAAAATTCATTTTCTTATAAAATAATTTCTGTCAACGATTTAAAAACGGATTCGGAAAATGATAATGATAAAGTCAATATGCCTTCGTTTACCAACACCAAGCCAAACATTCAGCAATTTTAACAATTTAGACTTCTTTAAAGATTTTGAGAATGAATTTTCAGCCATTGTTTACAATGATGCTCTTACGTCTAAATTAGATTTCTTAACTGAACATGTTGCGAGTCCTCAACATATCGATGAATTTGATTTGAAAGATGAAACATCGTTGTCCGAATGTGATGAAGAGGAATAAAACATTTTATACTTTAATTATTGATTTCCTTTTAACGTAATTTATCCCGATGACTAAAAATCGGATAAGGACAATGATAATGATAAAATCGATATTAAACAATATTTGGGGAATTTTTTTGTCAAACCATTACCTGATGTAATAAATACGGATGATGGTGCCTATGCACATAGGTCAAATAAGCTTTTGGAAACAAGTCATGATACATCTAATAAATTTTTCAGAATTGAAAATTTTATCAAGGAATTAAATTTTAAAATTATGATTTGTAATTATCTCAGAAAACAAATGCAATTCTATCTCCATGTATTCATTTGGATAGACTCGAAATAAATATCTAAAACTGTACAGGAAGTCGATACGCCGTATCCATTCCCTAGGATACACCGTATTGTTACTTGTATACGCTGTATTTATTTAATGAATACGTCGTTTAGACTGTGCTAAAAATAAAGAGTGGATAACGTCCAGATAATCAATACGCCGTATCCATGGGTTTGGATACGCCGTATAGACAGTCTGGGAAGACATACTCGATAAAAAATAAAAATACATTCTGGGTTATCTCCCGGCAATAAGCACTTTAGTTTAAAAAAATTCTTTAAGTTAGAACTTGCCTAGATTTAATCTCATCCATATAAACAATTTAGGGTCAAAACGTGATGCCAATAACACATACAAATTTTTGATTAGGAAAATGAATGGCATCCCTTTGTTAAGATGATTCCAAGTCATGATATTAAAATTTAATCCCTTGATAAAAGTTTTAGTTTTAAAAAATTTAATAGATGTATCATGACTTGTTTCCAAAAGCTTATTGACCCATATGCTAGGTACCAACATCTGTTTATTTAAATTACATCAGGTAACGGAATGACTATAAATCCCCCCAAAGAGTGTTCAATATCAATTTTATCATAAACATTGTCCTTATCCGATTTTAAATCATCGGGATAAACTACGTTGAAAGGAAATAGATCATTAAAGTTTAAAACGTTTTGTTCCTCTTCATCACATTTGGACAATGATGTTTCATCTTTCAAATTAAATTCATCGATGTGTTGAGGACTTAAAGTGGGTTTAGTTGAGAAATTTAATTTAGACGTTTGAGCATCATTGTAAACAATGGCTGGAAATTCTTTCTCAAAATCTTTAAAGTAGTCTAAATCATCAAAATAACTGACCGTGGCAGGCGCGTTGATGGAACAAAGTGCATATTGTACTTTACATTATTATTTTTCGAATCCGTTTTTAAATTGTTGACAGAAATTATTTTGTAAGAAAATGAATTTTTATCGAAAATTACCGTGCAATCTTCATCGTCGAATTCGTCAAATGATATTCTAAAGTCAATTTCATCGTTGTTAAGAGAACTTACCGTAGGCTCACATGAGAGTGTTACTTCAGATGTTAATGTGTCATTAAAGACTATAGCTGGAAATTCCATTTCAACAGATCCGAGGTCGTGAACGTCTTTATTATCCCTAGATCTTACCATACGTACAGATTCCCAGTTATACACTTACTCAGCCCTACATAGCTGTTTCTTCCCTCAAGCCAATATTACTCTTCATATTATGTTGGGGTCGTCCATTTTAACCTGTAATAAATTTTCTAGGAAAGAAAACTGTCAAATAGCTTAATACGCTGTAATTAGTAAACTAAATACGCCGTATTGATGATAGAGTCGAATACGCTGTATTGGTTTGAAAAAAAATTACACACCGTATCCAATAAATTGAATATGCCTTATTCAGTATTCGACTCAGAATATTACAGAAGACAGTAACAATGAAGAAAACCACACAAACACACAATATGCAAAAATATACAATGCAAAAAATTAAACACACAAAACAAACACACAAATATGCAAATTAATATAAGCTACACTAAACTAAAAATACTAATAAAATAAGAATTAAACAACTTCACTCCCCGACAACGGCGCCAAAAACTTGAGTGTCGTTGTGTGGTGTATATTTTATTGATTCAAGTTTTAAATTTATATTTTGCCGACTAAACAAAAAAAACACTTTAACGGGCAGTGTACCCGGTCAGATAGAATTTGTTGGGAAATATACATTCCTAACTTAGTACCGTTAGTTATATACTTATTACCGATAGTTATAGTTAGTACTTGGACGTAACAAAGTGTTAAATACGTGCTCAGATAGTTAGTAAACGGTTGTATAGAATAATTAGAACCGTTTAAGAGATAGAGTAATGAGATATTATAGGAAAAGCTATGTATTATCTTTTGTGCGTTTTTGTAAGTCTGTTAGGGTTTATCCTTGGTCTATAAAAGGAACCCTACGGCATTAGAGAGACAACAACAAGAACAACTCATCTCATACAATCATATCTCATAGTTAGTAATCTTGTAATCACTTTAACAGATTAATAGAAATCAAAGTTTAGTTTTTCAATCGTCTTCTTAATACTATTTTGTAGATTCCACATAACAAATAGGTATTCATAGTCAGTGTTTTCTATATAGTCAAACTGTATTTTATAACAAGTTGGCTATCTCCCTTAGCAACCGCAAAAGATCTGTTTCAGTTTGGGAAACTCACAAGTGTATCAAGCCTGTGAGAACTCAGAGTAAGAAGAACAAAAACCAGTTATAAATCTCTATCTTACAAAACTAATCATGTCAGGTTCTCAAGATCAAATTCCACCACCACTACCACCACCATCATCACAAACACCAACACAACAAACTCCTCACACTATTTCAACCATCAAACTTCCTATTTAAAAAAAGGAGAATATGACATATGGGCCATGAAAATGGAACATTTTTTTGGCCTATATAAGACTATCAATCTGGGAAGTTATACAAAATGGGAATGGTCCTGTATCAATCACCACAGATACACAAGGTCAAATCAAGGTTCTGCCCTCCAATGACTCAAAGAATCCTAGCCACAGAGAGAAAGAAAAGCTAGGATACCAATCATTTGCTTATTGGCTTTACCAGAAGATCATCTTGCTAAAAATTTCATAAAATAACTGATGCAAAAGAGTGTGGGAGCCATCAAATCTAGATTTGGTTGGAAAATGAATTGAATGCAAGAGAAGATGCAGAAGTATATTCTAAAGCAACAGTTTAAAGGTTTCTCTATATCAAACTTAGAAGGACTACATAAAGGCTATGACAGGTTTCAAAGTCTTCTAAGTCAATTAGAGATTCATGGGGCAGGTGTATCCACTGAGGATGCAAATCAGAAATTCCTTAGATCTCTACCTTTCTAAACTGCCTTGGTCTCAATTTTTTTTCCTTAATCATGAGACCGAGCCAGGAGTGGACATCCAGCTATTGATAGATCTGTATAATAATCAAAGAGTCTTTGAGAATGATGTAAAAGGCTCTACTACATCGCCCTCTAGCACGCAGAATGTGGCATTTGTCTTTGAGAACACCATCAGTACTAATGATGTTAGTACCGCTTATGGTGTTTCTAATCCTTCTGGTCATAACTCACAGTATGAACAAACTTCATCATACTCCTTACTTGCAAATCATCTTGTTTGGAAAGCACGAAAAGTGTCGGTCACTTTGCCAAAGTTGTAACAATTCTAGCTTCGAGTTAGTAATGGATTAGATTAGTAATCTAGTACAGGCCCAAGGCCCATGGGTGGCCCAACTCCAGCCCCATGGGCCTGCCATGTAGTATTATCCACCCTCTCCCTAGTCTTGGAGAGGGTTGGTTGTTCATTTGTTTATTTCATCCATACTTCCATAATACACACATAACATACACCATTCATCCAAGTTTCTCTAGACAATCCAACCCACATCTCAATCAAAATGTTCTTTGGTTTGATTCATTAGATTACTAATATTCCTTCAATTCTAGTTGCCCCTCAATTTGGACCATGAGGATTGGAACAGCTTGATAAATTCTGACATTAGAAAAATGGAATTGAAATGGACAGGTGCCATGATTTCAATAAGGAAGAAATAGTTCCTAACAAAAAAGACAGGTAGAAGCTATAATTTGAGTGCAAATGAACCAGTTGGTTTGATAAAACCAAAAGTCGAGTGTTTACAATTTGTCACAAAACATGGCATTTGTTGCTAGAGAGTGTAGAACCAAGGGAAATCAAGATAATAGGAGGAGAGATGCTTGGAACTCTAGAAATAAGGATGGGAGAAGATCTGGTAAGCAGGAGGACTCTAAAGCATTGGTGACTATTGATGGAGAAGGTGTTGATTGGACCAGTCACTCAGAAGAAGAAGAAGATTATGCTTTGATGGCTTGCAACAGCTCAGGCTCAAACACAGTGGTAACTTCCTATTGAAATGAATGTAAAAAGTCTTATGCTAAACTTAAAAAACTGTATGATGTACAGAGAGAACAACTTAGTAATGCAAGCATAGAAATACAGGCATATACTCAAGGTATAAAGAAAGTTAAAGCACAATTAGTTGCTCATCAACAAGGTCAACTTTGGTATGAGGAAAAGATAAGGTTTATGAAAATAGACTTAGATGATAAAACTGATGTCCTAACATACCATAAGAATCTATTGGCAGAAGCTCAAAAAGAAAAAGAAGATTTAAAAGCTAAAGTAGAAAAATGGCACAACTCTTCTAAAAATATTGGTAAACTGCTAAATACCTAAATGAGTGCTAATGATAAATTTGGGCTTGGGTATGGGGATCACAGATATGATGGCATTTTGAGTTATAAAAATGAATAGCTAAAAACTCGAATCAATTTTTGGCTCCGTTTCCGGGGAGGTGTGTGCGATTATCAAGTTTACGTTTGAAGATTAGTGTTTGAAGACCCTTCCCCGTGAAGTTATCCCTTTCATTTGTGAATATTTTCAAGTAATCAAAAATACCAAAAAAATTTGAAAAACAACAAAATCAACCGTTGTGTCACTTGTGATATCGGCTCACCTTTAGATTACAAACTATAAGAGAGGTATAAGGAGGGTTGATCCTACGATCTTTAACCCGAAAGGAGAAGGTTTTTAAAACGCTTCACGCTTACCTGCTCCTCTACTTCTTTGTGCGTTTTCTAAAGAGCTACCTTACACTTGTTCGATTATCGATTACCAAAAATGTTTTTTTCTTATGTATTTTGCTATAAATAATCTTCTCTATCCTCTTATTTGTTTAATTCTTATCCTCTTTACCCTCTTATTTGTTTAATTCTTTGACATGTCTTCGTATAACCAGCCCCAGTACGAGACGTATTCTTTTGAGTTTTGTGGAAACAATGCTCATTATAGTTACGATTGTCCACCTCAAGTCCTGTTTGTCTACAATCAGGACCCGTGTTTCAATCAAAACTTTGATAATTTTCCAAAAACTTCACCAAGTCTTCCACAATATCTTTGTTGTACCCGTTGTGGGGGTCCTCATAAGACTTTTCAATGTGATCAATTGATCTTCGATGAGCCTTATTGTGAAAACTGCGAGGGACCTCATATGAGTTTTCAGTGTCAACCAATGAATCAAAATTTCTATAATTCTAATTCTTCTAGTTTTGACCAATTTCAACCCCCGCGGTATCCAGTCAATTTTCAAACTCGTGAGCAAAGTATCTAAGAATTTTTTGTAAAGCACGCTCAAGAAATGATAACTATGGTGCAATCCGCTGTGAAAATAGCGATTCAACAACATGAGCAGACAGTTCAGAAAAAGCAGGAGGAGCAGGCAGCTTTTACTCCATATTGGAAGTTTCCTATTTTTGACGATGATGATGATGATGAGTATACTATTCAGTATAAGGAAAATTTAGAGAATTCGTCTAATGCAATCACACCCGACTTATCAACCGAGGAGCCCGATAAATCTCTAAGTACGGGGGACAAGCATCTTGACACTATTCTAGAAACGGAATCGGATGAAATAATAAAGTCTAGTGTTGAGGACCTTGTCCCAATCCCAAGTGAGTCCGAGGGTATTTTCGACAATATGTGTGATGTGCCTTTTTGTGATAAAAATCACTTTGATGCCGAGTCTGATGTTCTGTAATCTTTGCTTAATCAAGATACTTTGATTGATTATTCTCCTAAGATTGACTCTCTTCTCGACGAGTTCGCCGGTGAACTCGCTCCAATTCCACCGGGAATTCATGAAGCTGATTTTGATCCAAAATAAGATATTCGTCTCGATGACCAAATGTTTTATGATTATATTCGAGTTCGTAGTCTCGATGTTTGATTTTTTTTTGGTTGGTTTGCTCTTTCGTGTTCCGAGTGCTTAGTTGCATCTGATTTTTGGTTGGTCGATGACGATTCTTTTGAGGACATCGATTATGTTGAGGCATCACCTCCCTATTCTGAGCTCGTCAGCATAAGAGAGTTAGAGGATGATATTCTTCATGCCAAATTATTGAATATCTATCTTCTTATTGCTAAGATTGAATCGTTAAATGACAACCCCACCCTATCTTTTCTCTCTCATTTTGATAATTTTTTACCCGAATTCGAGACTTTTAGCAATCATACAGAAGAGACGAGGAGTGGCAGTACCACTACTCATGCTGAAAATTCTCTTCCCGAGTATGATTCGTTTCATTTTGAGATTGAGTCCGATCAGGGTGAGTTGTCCAGAGTTGTTATGGAAACTATTGATGAGATCGATGCTTTTCTTGATATCGACATTTCTACGGATTTGGAGGACGGTTATCATGACTCGGAGGGAGACATTATCTATCTTGAGAGTTTACTTATAAACAATACTATCCCTAATCTCTCCCCCGAGGTGTTTTTCGATCATGAACAAAAGTGCTTAAAGGATGAACCTAACAATTTGATAAGTATGGTCAAAGTTTTCGATCCCGGGATTCCAGAGAAAAAAATTTCTCCAACATATGTGAGATTATCCTTTGAGGATCGCCATTATCTTTCTTTCACATATGTTATCCGAATCTTTCTTTCTTATTTCACCTATCCGGTTGAATTTCCTTTTCCTTTCTCCTTCGGGAGTGAGGACACCATTTTTGACCCCGGCATCTCCGCTTATAGTTTCTATTCATTAGAGCCGGTGGCATGCGAGAATCTGATGACAATTTTTCCATTAATCTGTTTCTGCCCCAAGGACAACTAAATTCGGGGAACGAGTCAAGCTATGAGAATCGCACAAAATATGGCTTCTCGGGAGGCAACCCGTGTTTCTATCTTTTCCTTTTCTATTTATTAATAAGTGTGATGTGAGGAGGCTCGCCTCTTCCTTTCTCGTGTTTTGTGGTTTGTGATGTTTGTCCAGGATTGCCCGGATTTTGAAGACTCTCGTGCTCGGTGTTTTGTCCATCGTTCACTCGCTCTTCAATCCTTAGCATGCTTATATTGGGAATCCGATATCCTAAATCTTATCGACTAACGTTTATCTATTAGCATACTTAATAAACGGCTTTAGATTTGCGTAGAGACCCCTTTATATCAAGATTATGCATTGAAATTAGTATGGGGGAATCTCACATTGAGGACAATGTGTAGTTCTAGTATGGGGGAATCTATCGATTTGATTATACATGCGACCGTTGTTCTCACGTAACCCGTTTTTTCACCAAAAATATGTGATTTATGTGAAAATATAAATGTTGGAATAAAATGATGAAATAAGTGTTGTAACACAAATAAAGGTGAGAACAAGAAAAAGTAAAATAAATAAATAATTTTTTGATTAGACGGTTTTATACTCCTTAGCTATTTTCCTTACATGTTTTAAATCGAGTTTGTGAGTATTATGTTGTAACACCTCCATTTTTACAATATAGCAGCGGAATCTAATCTGGGGTATTACTTCATGGATACAACAATCATAATCATAGAAAAACGACCCAAAGGCGTTTGTTCAAAGGGATACGTTATCAATCATTTCAATCGGAGTTTTACAAAGGCTGGTCCATCAAAATTTGGGTTAATACAATGTGAATGATAACAAGTTTTTAGCCATCTTCGAGTCCATGCCTACTCCGTGCCGTATTATTGCTCAATAAATGAGATAAACATGCTAAAAAGTCAACACAAAGGTTGAGTGAAATTCATAGGTTTGATAAACTGTTTGAATACAAGTCATAGTGTAATAATTCTACAACACAATTATTATGAAAATGGTATTGTTATGATTATGGGTCACGTTATTATATACCCGTTATTTTTATAATTGCAACAAATGCAATTATTATAGTAACAGTGTATTACTGCGTTATTGTTCTTGTTTGGTCTATTGGTCTGATCTGGTCTTGTCTGGTCTTGTCCAGTCTAAAGCACCATCTATACATAACCGCATTTATACATCAAAAGTTAATCTAATGACTTGAAGAGCTCATAAATATTCAACATATTAACATCCCAAAGTCAATTTAACGACTTGAAGTCAAATTTAACGACTTGTAGGATTTATGACACTAACACAATTATCATCCAAAGTCAATTAACGACTTGAAGTTAATTTAACGAACTGGTAGGGATTTGTATATTAACACCTTTATTATCCAAAGTCAATTTAACGGACCTTGAAGTTCAAATTTAACGACTTGTAGGATAGATAACTAGACAGCAATTGTAATGTTTATGTCAGGATAGCATGTAATTTGTAAAACATATGTATTCGTTAATTTATAGCAGGTATCCCCCTCACGGGTTTATGAAAAGATTGAAATGCGAGGCTATGAATTCACTAAGTCTTTGAAAAGTAATCACATTGTTATAAGATAAACGAGTATGTAAAAGAGTTTGTAACAAGCATGTATCCCCTCGCGGGTTTATATAACTGTAAATGAGTAAAGGCGGTTATGAAACTTCACTAAGTCCTGAAAAGTAATCACATTGTTATAAGATAAACGAGTATATAAAAGAGTTTGTAACAAGCATGTATCCCCCGCTGAGTTTTTATAAACAGGTTAAATAAGTAAAGGCTGAGGGTTATGAACTCACTAAGTCCTTGAAAAGTAATCACATTGTTATAAGATAACGAGGTACTTATAAATGAGTTGGTAACAAGCAGTGTTCCCTCGCGGGTTTATAAAACATGTAAATAAGTAAAGGCGAGGTTATGAACTTCACTAAGTCTTTGAAAAGTAATCACATTGTTATAAGATAAATGAGTATGTAAAAGAGTTTGTAACAAGCATGTATCCCCCTCGCGGGTTTATAAAACATGTAAATAAGTAAAGGCGAGGTTATGAACTTCACCTGATAGTAGGTTGCATAAATTTGAAAAGCGAGACTAACTTATTCACAATCTTATCGGGGATGTTGATTTATAGCTAAAAATGTTGTAAACAGCGACGTCACGCAACCTGAGTAAATTATGTCACGTCTTAAGACGATTGTCTATTCTAGAACTGTAGTTTTAAGTATTTATGAGTTTGATTGAGAGTTTGGAAATTATTGTTTATCACCGTTCGGGCCATCATATTAGAAGTCATTCAGTAAACTTTTGAGGAACTAGGTCACTTTAAATCGTAAACCCAACAACTCAGTCAGAACGTAATACCAAGATGAAACCTCTTAATATGAAGCTCCCTAGTATTGTGATACGATATAATCAGTTTTAAGCGTTTTAATCAATATCTGGAAATGTTAAGCACGTCAAGCGTTAATTAAAGTTATGTCTTGTAATGTTTTAAACATGATTTTATACTTTTTCAAAATGTTACATTTTAGATCCTTGAGAATGAAAAATGTAGCTGATCTTCTAACCAAGGCATTTGATGTTAGCATATTTTAGTTCTTGGTTGTTACAATTGGGATGATCAATCCATAAGCTGCATTAGTTAAGGGGAGGCAATATGATTTGTTGTATAGTTTGTATGAAGTGTTCAGTGTGCAAAAGAATCTTGACCATAGTGATGATTTTCATGGAGTTATTTGGGTTTTAGAGAGTCATTGGGAAGAGCTTTAGATGGTACTGAAGCACTGCTGTTGCCAAAATTGTTCATTCTTTGGTTGGCAAAAGTTAGTACCGACAGTGCAAAGTTAATACCGTTGGGCAAAGATAGTACCGCTATAGAGACGTTGAAGAAAATACCGCCAAGGGTCTAAAGTGTAAATTGAAACGGTTTCTTTGATCTTAGGTTTGTTTAACCTATATAAACCCATCTCAATTGCACAGTTCACTCACGTAATCTCTTTCAAATACTTTCCTTCATTCAAACCCTAATCTCTCACTCACCGACGATCTCCAATCATGGCTGTTCTTGAATCGTGCCCTAAACACAACATGGTCGCTTATTTGGAAAAGACTGATGGGAATGCAGAGTTTCATGAGATTATTGACTTTCTTGCGCGAAGCTCCATTCACAATGCTCTCACTGTAAGTCCAGTAGTCTCTACTACATTTGTTGAACAGTTTTGGATGTCTGCTAAATCCAAAATAATCAACAATGTTAGGTATATTACTGCCAAAGTAGCTGGCAAGCCTGTGTCTATCTCTGAAGCATCAATAAGAAGTGATCTTCTTTTTGATGAGGCCAATGGGATAGATTCTTTGCCAAATCAGGCTATATTTGATGCTATACAACTCATGGGTTATGAGGGGGATTCAACTGTTTTAACATTTAACAAAGCTTTGTTTTCACCCCAATTGAGATTTCTTTTTCATATAATGAATCATTGTATTAGTTCCAAAAGCACCTCTTGGGATCAAATTCCCACTAATATTGCCACTGCAGTAATTTGCTTAACCTCTAATCAGAAATATAATTTTTCTAAATTAATTTTTGATGGTATGCTTAGACACTTAGATGCAAAGAAAAAGTTTGTTATGTACCGACAGTGCAAAGTTAATACCGTTGGGCAAAGATAGTACCGCTATAGAGACGTTGAAGAAAATACCGCCAAGGGTCTAAAGTGTAAATTGAAACGGTTTCTTTGATCTTAGGTTTGTTTAACCTATATAAACCCATCTCAATTGCACAGTTCACTCACGTAATCTCTTTCAAATACTTTCCTTCATTCAAACCCTAATCTCTCACTCACCGACGATCTCCAATCATGGCTGTTCTTGAATCGTGCCCTAAACACAATATGGTCGCCTATTTAGAGAAAACTGATGGAAATGCAGAGTTTCATGAGATTATTGACTTTCTTGCGCGAAGCTCCATTCACAATGCTCTCACTGTAAGTCCAGTAGTCTCTACTACATTTGTTGAACAGTTTTGGATGTCTGCTAAATCCAAAATAATCAACAATGTTAGGTATATTACTGCCAAAGTAGCTGGCAAGCCTGTGTCTATCTCAGAGGCATCAATAAGAAGTGATCTTCTTTTTGATGATGCTGATGGGATAGATTCTTTGCCAAATCAGGCTATATTTGATGCTATTCAGCTAATGGGGTATGAGGGGGACCTAACTGTCTTAACATTTAACAAAGCTCTGTTTTCACCCCAGTGGAGATTTCTTTTTCATACCATGAATCACTGCATAAGTTCTAAAAGCACTTCTTGGGATCAAATTCCCACTAATATTGCCACAGCAGTAATTTGCTTAACCACTAATCAGAAATATAATTTTTCTAAATTAATTTTTGATGGTATGATGCGACACTTGGATGCAAAGAAAAAGTTTGTTATGTATCCAAGATTTATTTTAGTCTTTTTGGATACACAGCTAAAGAATGTGCCTGTGCCCTTAGACCATTTCCCTATTAATGCTTTAACTAGTAAAGTTTTCACTTTTATGGTTAAAAAAGGAAAACATTTTTCAGGGAATGTAACACCTTTGTTTGATTCTATGTTGGTTCAATAAACTGAGGATGAGGGTGACACTTTAGAAAGATATTCTGAACCTCAACCCATACCCTCTCATCCTCACCTAAGTGAAGACCAACATGAGACACAGACTGACCCTTCTCCCAGACCTTCACCTACTACTCATATTCCTGATTCCATTCCAGAGGGTTCTGGTAGGAATCATGGAGGTCAGTCATCCAGTGATAGATCCCTTTAAGGGAATGAGGGTGGCATGACACTCCAAAGTGTATATGATCTTTGTATCTCTTTGTGTACATAGGTTATAGATCAAGCCAAAAAAATTAAACAGTTGAAGGCACTGATCAAGAAGCTTAAGAAGAATAAACTAAAGAAACATGAAGTTAAACAAGTTCAACAATCATGTTTAGGGGAGGATTACCTTGTTAAGGGTTGTAGCCAATATGGATAGATCCACACTAAAGTTAAATTCAAAACTACGGGTGGCAACCAAATGGGCCCTAAATGTAGAATGCATAATGATTAATAGAAATCAAACTTTAGTTTTTCATTGTTCTTCTTAATACTATTGTGTAGATTCGCATATCATTAGTATTCAATAGTAAGTGTTTCTCTATTAGTCAATCTGTATTTATACAAGTTGGTTATCACCCTTAGCAGGCTGTAAAGATCTGTTCAGTTTGGGACTCACAATTCACTTTAGATATTAACTTCTCATGAAATTAGGTTTTAGAGGCATACGATAACGATTTAAAGCCCGTCTTAATATAACGTTGTGAATGGTACATTATATGAGTAATGTACTTGGTAATAATGATATTAAGATATTGGCTTGACATGTTAAGCCTACTTATTAGAATTTGTCACTTATAAAAGAGAAGCGTCCAAAATCCTTGTACTGAGAATTATAAATTCATAGTTCGGAGATTTATAATTTCTTATTCAAATGAAGAAGCGTCCTAATTCATTTTAATAAGGTGATCATAAATCATCTTACCTAAGCATACAACATGATATCAAAATGGTAATTTGTAGAAAATGATATGATCATGAAAGGTAAGAAAAATATGGAGATACTAATTGTACTGACGTCCATATAGTCGAGGATGATAATTTTTGTTTCAAAGTTATAAAGAGAGTATTCAGAGTTGAACATAATGGAATTAATGGAATTGACAAACGATGTCGAGTTTTGATATCACCAGATAACAAGATGTAACGGAATCATCACTTTATTATTCCATGGATATGAAACTTTAAAAGAGTTGATACTTATGCTACGTGTCTCGAGATAGGATTCTAGATAAAAGCAACAAATGACAAGGATTGTAGCTTGATGTTTGGGGTTTTCAAACTTATGAAGTGTGTTTCAGAAGATTCTGGTGATGAACTTGAATATCTTCGAGAGTTGTTTCTAGAGTAGAAATCCTAGAGTGAACAAAAGTAAACTTGTCTCTAAGTACGCCTTCCTGTGGCCCTGTTGTTTTCTTTTGAGCACTGATTTGCATAATGTCCTTTCGAGATATTACAAGTTATGGATACTGTTTGTAGATCGTTTCTAGTGGCTGGTCTTTTGTTTCTGCAGTTCCTGGTCAGATGACCTACTCTGTTGCAAGTCCGACACTTGATAGTGCAGGGTCCTATATGATGCAGGGTGCACCTTTTCACATTAAAAAAACGGTCGATTCCAATATCTATTGTGGCAGCATAAGTCCTGGAGGTTTCTTCTATTCTGCTGTTGGTGGTAGTCATTGTTACGGTCGTTATTGTTATAGTTATTCTGATAGTTGTTGTTGTTGATGATGTTTCTCTTATCCTTAAGCTATCGTTTGAGATCATTGATTTCTTGCACATAATCATGCCTTATTATCTGATCCATTAACCTCTGGGCTATGTTGGTGGCTTCCTCCAAAGTTTAAGGCTTCGAGGTAGTAACATTTCCTTCAATACTTTTGGGTATCCACTGCTGAGACTTCATAAGTTTCTCGGTGTTTGGTACCCATGTTTGGGCATAAGGCGACTAATTCCTGAATCTCCAATGTAAGTTTATAGATCATTTCCTTGCGCAACCATAGTTTGTAAAATCGTCTTCTATCTTCTTAACTTCAGTTCGAGGACAATACTTATTGGTTAAGAGTCTTTTCAATTCGGTCCAAGTAATTTGATTGGCTTGATCTATTCCAATAGGTTGAGCGTATGAATTCCACCAGGACAGAGCATCATCGGTTAAAGTACCGGTAGCAAATGTCACTTTGTTTTTCTCGGTACAGTTGCTATGAGAAAATACCGATTCAGTCTGCTCAAACCAGCGAATAAGGTCAACTGCTCCTTCTGTACCATTGAAGTAGAAAGGTGGACAGCTAACGAACTCTTTATGGTTTCCCGTTTTTGGTATAGGAGTTCCAGTAGGTTCGGTGTTCCTGTTGGGATTACTAGTACTTGCCACTGTTGCAGCTTGTGCTTCCAGAGCTGTGGCAATGCCATTAGCAATCAGTTGCTGGATGGCAGCCAAAGTTATGGTTGGCGTTTCAGATGCTGACGTCCTTTTGGGAGGCATTCTATCAACATAAGACAACACATGATATCACAAGTTCTGAAAGGTAATACTTATAAGAAAATGTGATGTTTAAAATGCTTAAAGCGTTAATGCTTATTTTTGAATTTTAAGCACTTATAAGCATCTAGAGGTTATGGTATGATTCATAATGATGGAGACGGAGATAATGATGCATATGATGACTCAGAGATGATGATGAAAGAGAGATAAGTTGGTATTTATGAAACAACAAGGTAACGGGATTTCCTTGCCTTTATAAATAACTTGCCTTTTCACTGTACATAGTCAAGATTTGACAAGCGTTTTTATTTATACCACACATCCCGTATCTTAGGATAAAGCTATAACTAGTCTAAGAGTTTGTTGATTCTGAGTTGGTAGATGACATCCTAAAGATCTTTCTGATTTGTTTGGTGACGAGCTTGAATTTTCTCAATGATTTGTTCAAGATCAGAAATTCTATAGTAAGCAAAGGCAATCTTATCCTTTTTCCCTAACTGCTTCTTTTGAAGTTTGATAATCTGAGTACGGATTTTCTTGAGTTCGGTCTTTAGTTCGTCACTATTCCTTCGTATGATCTATCTATCAATACGTCCTTCCTCCATTTTCTTGATGTGGTAAAGATAGAGTTCATTTAAGTAATTCAAAATATCTTCAATTTATCCCTCATGATGTTTCAGATACATCTTAATTGGACATTTTCCTATTTCAAATATCTGAGGTGGGGTAGGAGTATAAACTGAGGAAGATGGTGATACCAAATCACAGGTTTGATTCTGGGATGAATTAGATAACGTAGTTAAGGAAGAAGATGGGGAATGGATTCACTTCTTAGGTGGTAATAGTTCTTCAGGAACAAAGAAATATCGAGGATAAAATAGTAGTGATGGTGGTAATATTGGAGATTGAGTTAAAATAGTTGGTGGAGTAATAGAATCTAGTGATGAAATAGGTGATAAAATGCTTGTACGTCCTTCAAATAAGTATTATTGTAGAAAGATGAAAATACTGGTGGGGTCATATTATCTGTAGAGTTTTCCAAAGAGTTAAAAGATCTGCTTCCTGCTGAAGCTGGGAAATAATCCGATGAGACCGAAGTATAGTTAAGAATATTCATAGAGGAAAAAACATCCTCAATATCAGAAGTAAAGTGGTTGGGAGAAGACATCGTTCTATTAACAACCTAGTTTGTAAATAACATAAGTTATTTATGTAATAGTATAATAGATATGTATATTTACATACTTGTTCCGGAATGTAGTGGCACGGAGGACTTTGATGGCTGAAAAATGAAATGTGGTTATAGTTAAGGTTTTGACCTTGTTCTCTATAACCATGGCGCTGATACCAATCTGTAACACCCCCATTTTTACAATATAGCAGCGGAAGATAATCTGGGGTATTACTTCATGGATACAACAATCATAATCATAGAAAACAACTTTAAAAGAGACGTTGTTGGAAAAATTTAGTTATCATTCATTATAATCAGAGTTTTTACAAAATGCAGGTCCCAAAATCTAAAACATCAAGTTTGAATGATAACAGTTCAACCATCTTTGAGTCCATGCCACTCCGTGCCGCAACTTGCTCAATTACCTGAGATAAACATGCTAAAAAGTCAACACAAAGGTTGAGTGAAATTCATAGGTTTAATATAAACAGTTTGAATACAAGTCATAGTGTAATAATTGTTTAAACATAATTATTATGTAAAATGATATTGTTATTATACACCCGTTATTAGTAATAATTGCAACGAATACAATTATTATAGTAACAATGTATTATCCCATTATTACCTTATTTAGTCTGTTTGGTCTTGTCTGGTCTAAGCTCATGGCACACAAACTGACTAGTGTATATATATACCCAAAATGATGTGATATATATAGAGATAATGGCCCTCGGTGTAGGTAATTGCCATATACCTATGAAATTCAAATATAGTGTGTTTGGTTACCTATCCGGCTAACACAAACAGGATTCGTCAATCCCGATAGATCTATCCATAATATTTGCGTTCACCCGAAAGTGATTAATGGTCCATGATAATGAGGGACTTTTGGCATAAAGTAACTTAGGCATTAGTGACAATGGTATATCAGATTAGCATATAACTTGTAAAGACACTTGTATTCATGGTTTAAGCATGTATAAGTCTTTGGAAAGTACCATGTAATTTGGAAAAAACTTGTATTCGTTAATTATATAGCGGGTATCCCCTCTCGGGTTTTCTAGGAAAAGATTGAAATGGAGCTATGAATTCACTATGTCTTTGAAAAAAAAGTAATCACATTGTTCATAAGATAAACGAGTATGTAAAAAGAGTTTGTAACAAGCATGTATCCTCCTCGCGGGTTTATAAAAACATGTAAAATAAGTAATGGCGAGGTTTGATAACTTCACCTATAGTGTAGATGCAATAATTATTTTAGAATGAAAGCTGACGACCTTATCACAATCTTAACCAAGGAAGGTTGATATAGCAAAATGATAGTAAACAGCCACGTCAAGCAACCTGAGTAAATATGTCAAGTTTTAGGAAGATTGTACTTTAGAACTTTGGTTCTAAGAGTTATGAATTGATGAAATGTTTGGATTATTGTATCACGTTCTGGCCATCATAAATTAGAGTCATTCAGATAAACTTTGAGGAGATAGGGCACTTTAAATCATAAACCAAAACCTCATAGAACGTAATACCAAGATTGAAACTTCCTTAATATGATGCTCCCTAATAATTGTGTACAATTGAGACTCCGGATGAGTTCTAAAGGCTATTGTGATGAATGATATTATGGTTATAACATAAGCGGTTTTAAGCGTTTTATTCAATATTTGAAAATGTTAAGCACATCAAGTGTTAATTAAAGTTATGTCTTGTAGTGTGTTTGAAGGTGTTTTATACTTTTTCAAAATGTTACATTTTAGTCCCTTGAGTTTGAATAGTGCAGAATAATCCCTTGGGGAGTTTGTACTTATTACGAGTTTGGTCTTCGCGTTTAAAGATTTACCAAGTTAAACCTTGTACTTAGAAGAGACATAATGATCCTATAGTTATATCTTTGATAAAATGACATTTTTAGTCTTTTAGGTTATATGTTTCCGAACAGTTTTGAAACGGGGATGAAATTTACCCCTTGCATGGATATAATTACAAAACATGTCCAATTTGCCACTGCAAGTGTTTTTACATCTCAAAAGATATTTATAGGAAAGTTATAATTAAACTAAAATATGAGATTTAACGCAACGAAGTTTAAAATAACGATTCGTTAAAGCTAGGAAGCAAAACGGGTCATATTAGGGTTTTAAAATGTAAACGCGCGGGTTTTAAATTCAAATTCCTTCAATAATCAATAAAGTGGTTATTTAACATTTGTTAAGCATGCTTGATAGTTTTTATACAAATTTAACTATTATGACATATAGTTTAAGAATAACGGCGAATATTAGGGTTATCGGGCGTACAGTCTTTGGCATCAAAATGAAAATGAGCATGAATTGGGTTATGAAACTTTAACAAGAGTTTTATTTAGGATCAATATGAAACATTATAAGAGTGAAAGGTGCATAGTAGAAACATCCTTAACCTGGGTTTGTAGTTTATAGCTTGAAAAGGGTCGGAATCGAGACTTTTAGCTTCGTTACGCAAGAATAAACGACTCTACGGCTTTTTTCTTGGTTTATTTTACGTTCACTTGATGTTCTTGAGACTTCGTAGACCTCTATTAAAATCTTTTAGAGTAAAGTATTGCTGTATTAAGGGTTATTTAGGAGGAAGTGGGGTATGAGTAGAAGATGAGGGATCTATGGCTCCTTTTATAGTCGAATGTGACCAAGAGGGCAAAGGTAACCCTTGCAAATCTGTTGTTAGACACTTGGAGGAAGTAGTACATGATGTGGGAGGTGTCTAGATGGGTGTTATTAAGCTAGGATTGTAGATTTAAGGTGGTGGATTCCCTGTTTACTTGCCTCGGCTGCTGGTACAATGTGGCGATGTGGCCTCATTTGGGGCTAAAGGAGGTAAGTTATTTGTATTAGAAGCTGCATAAGCTGCTTTAGTGTGCATGTGGACAAGTTATTTTGCAAAGAAAGGCCTTAAAGTGGGTAAGAAATGCAAAGAACGGGTTGCAGGTTCGTTTGGGTCTTCTAAGGCTCGAACTCATGTTCTTGGCTTATATTTTGTATAAAATGATCATGGAATGATATTAATATGTTCTCAAGGTTTGTGTCAAGGATTATTAACGAAAGTTGATAGGTGGTTTGGGTTAAAACGGGTTAAAAATGAAAGAAACAAGTCGCGGGTTCATTTAGGGCACAATTAGGGTTTCTTGGATTCGTTTTGCTTATAGTTGGAGTGAATTGATGTTATGATGATGGAATATGATTGAGAATGTTTTAAATTAAGTTATTACAACTTAATTGAGTGTTGGTTTGGGTTTACAATGGATAAATTGATGAAAGGGTCATGGATTAAGAATCTAGCTTGGTTTATAGGTTTTGAATTAGGGTTTTGAGTGTAAAAAGATGTATGAAAGCTTATGAATAGAATAATTAGGGTTTACACATTATATATTGAGTGTAGTAGTTTGTACACAAGTGATGTTGAAGAAATTAGAATAAAAACGGAGGTAAAACGGCTATTTTGGAGATCATGCTTAATGACTTATACTTTGACTTAAAGAGATTTTATATTTCAAATTAGATGTTATATTACTTGTACATATGCTTTAGTAGCTTGTGCATTCACTTTAGATGTTAATCTTTCATGGAATTAGGGTTTAGAGGCATACGATAACGGTTTAAAGCCTGTTTTGATATAATGTTGCAAATGGTACCTTATATGAGTAACGTTGTAACACCCCCAAAAATATGACAACGCAGCGGACTACCACTTGGGGTGCTACTTCATAATACACAGCGCTAGATACAAGAGAACGACCTCTAAATGTGTCGTTTGTAAAACAATCTCGTTGATTTTTTGAAATCCAAAATAATAGTTGTCCCATAATTGCATCACCATGAAAAAGCGTGAAACGGACACACCTGAGATTTGATCATTTTGTAGAAATCAATTATGAAATCTTGTCAAATTTAGACCTCCAATGCAAATTCATGATAGTCCAAGCTCTAAATTCACCTGAAAAAAAAATGCTTTAAGTGTCAAAATTAAGTTGGTGAGGTTCTAGGTTTCTGTAAATATCAAAACGTTAGTTCAATAAAATGTATCTGCCCACTGTCTCATTACAGTGTAATATAATAAACGTTTAGTGACTACTGTCTCCCTTACACGTATCATAAAATAATTGTGTGCCATTTAATCCTTAAATGTCTTCCAAATGTACATATAAAAGTTGGATCACAAATATCCAAAGTGTGTATTGCCACTTTATTCAAGGCACAGTAAATATCCATGTGAGTATAAAACAATGATTACAATTACTCTAAGTTCACAACACCGAAACCTTAACCACAGTTCATGTTGTTACGTATTGTTACCATGTGGGTGCCTCTTCCCAAAGATATACTGGGTGCCTCTTCCCAAAGACCTACTGGGTGCCTCTTCCCAAAGATATACTGGGTGCCTCTTCCCAAAGATATACTGGGTTAACGGTTACTTAGCCAATACATAGAAGTTTAAAGTAATTGTACCCATGTAAAAACAAGCAATGTGTTCCGTCCCTAAATAAGTAATTGAGTATTGTGTCCCACCGTGAGATATACATATGAGTGTAGATCTATTTTATAACATTCGCGCTCACCCTCCAAGTGATTTACAGTTCATGCAACCTAAGCTAATCCGTAATCATTCGAGTAAAAGTCAAGTATGTGTTTACGTCCAACAAGTAAACCAAGTATTGTATCTCATCGCGAGATATATAAATAAGTGTGTATACCAATTTGTAAACAATCAGGTAAATGCATTTGTAAACAAGCATGTTCTCACCCCAAAAATATATATAAAACATGTAAAACGTGGGGCTATGAACTCACCTCGATGATGTAGAACGATTGACAGATAGGCATCTAATATGCACAATACGAACGGAAGACGAAGCGGCTCGATCAAGAAGTTGCAGCTAATCTTAACGGCTAAATCCCACTAGCCTAGGATAATGTATTTGGGTTTCCCGATGAATGGTTACGTCAACGCGACACGTTGACAAAAGATTTAGATTTCAAGTTGTAATAGTTTGGTGGTTGGTTAAATAAATAAATTGAAAAGTGAACGTAAAGTACGTAATATATTCTTTATATATTACATATGAAAAATAACTCTTATATAATTCATACCGTGAATTATATAACAAAGACAACAATCCAAAGATTTCTGAAAAGTATATAATACTTTGCAAGTATTATATAATAAGTGTGAGTAAAATAATTAAACCAATAAGTTTGACCCGTTTTCTGAAATCATCACTTAATTTAAATAAAAAGTTCCTGTATAAACGTAATCGTTCGTTTTAAGATTACCAATTAAGTTAAACGATGTTTATAAAGCTTTTACAACAATTACTATGTTATCTACTAGCTGATAATTATAAAATATAAAATAATATTTTATAAGTTTGTATTTCGTTTCCTCGACAGGTCGTGTCTAAAATAGTTGTCTCATTGTACAAGTATAGTTTTCGTTCGTTGCTTAGGTTATTGTATAGTTATATTTTAATATACTTTTAAAATATAACTTGGTCCATTTTATCGGCTTCTAAAATAATAATAGCTTTAGTAAAACATTTACAATTATAGAAATTTATATACATTTCGCCATGACTTTCCCGTTTATAACGTTTTCCGTTTTCGCAAAACTCAACGTTTTTCCCTTAATCAATATGTGTTGCAAGTATTCGCGTTTCCAATATCTCAAATGTCCGCGTGTTCTAAATATAATATTTATACGTTATTATATCTAAATTAAACCAATTAGTAAACACCATATTTATTTAACCAAATTAAACCACCAATATTTATTCGGTTTTAATATTTATAAAACTTTACTATGTATTTAATTTCCAATGTATATAAACCAAACACGCCCGAAAGCTGTTAAACAGCGAACCAAACGCACCCTTAATGAAACTGTCCAAACCAAACGCACTCTAAACCTGTTTCTGCTAACCAAACGCACCCTTTTGGAGTCCTTGCTCAGCCAAACGCACCCTAAACCTGTTTCTGTCCAACCAAACGCCCTAGTTGTTTTTCTACTAAACCAAACGCACCTAATCTTGTATAACAACCCAACGCACCCGCTGCGTTTTAAAACCAAACGCACCTAATCGAGCTTTACAGCCAGAAAAAACCATACGCAACTCCTATCGGTCCCGTTTTATGACAAACAAACGCACCCTTGTGCGCTCACGATACAAGCAAAACGCACCCTTGTTCGGAATAGGCAACAAACTGCACCCTAAAAGGGCTGTCACATGCCACACGCACCCTGACGGGTGGCTGTCACCCAAAACAAAACGCACCCTAATCCCAGCTACAACAGTCAAAACGCACCCTCGAAGGTGCGAGACCATTCCAAACCAGCCCCGTTGTGCTGCTTTAATACCAAACGGCACCTCAATTGGTGGCTGACCACCAAAACATCACTCTTGTGTGGTGGCTTCCACCGAGCAAACACCTTTTGGGTTATCCCTAACCCGACTCACCCTTTGATCTGTTGTTAGACCCACCCCAACGCACCCTTTGTTAATAACCAAACCCACCCACACCCTTTTCTTTATAACCCAAACCTACATACCCTGGTTGGTTTTTCTGCCGAGCCAAACGCACCCTAATCGGGTTATAAAACCTAACGCACCCATTTGGTGACTGAGAACAAAACCGGACGCACCCTTGGCGGTATAACAAAACCGAACGCACCCTTCTTGTTGCTGTGATGATGGCGGTGATATGAGGATAGTTGAAGGTGGGGGGTGTTGCGACATTGGGGTTCGGTAGGTGGGTTATATATTTAATGATGGTGGTGGGGTGCACGTAGTGTTGGAATGACAGTCGTGGCGCTTGTGGTGGCGTCGGTGGGTCGAGGAGGCGCGTGGTGGTGGGGATCGGATAGATCCGGGAAGGATCTATCTTTTTATCATTTTGGGACTCGCCGGAAAAAGTCGCCGAAAAAGTTTTCCGGTGGCGGCACGGCGGTGGTGACGGTAGCCGGAGGTGGCTGCTGAAATGGGGAGGCAGAGAGATGACATGGGTGTGTGTGTGTTGTTTATTTGTTATGAATGAAAAAGATATATATTTATGTATATATAGTAAAATTTAATAATGAAATAGAAATTTAATAATAGTTTAGGGTTCATTTTGTAAATTATTATATAGTCCTTTGATAACATATCCGTTCGTGACGGCGTTGAGCCCTTAATCGGACGATTCAAAATACGAAACTTGCGCCATTGTTTCCAAATCATTTTTCTTGATAATAAAATGAGGATTTACTTGATAATATTACGTAAATAATTTTTAAAAACATTTGTAAAAATATTCGTTATTTATTTGTGAACCAGTCAGTCTCTCCCGAAAGTAAAAATAGGATAATTTTTAAACGCGAATAATTCGCGTTATCAATAAACTTTTTCGAATAAAATGATGACAAATTTATTAAATAGTTTTTATTAATAAAAATGTTAATTAAATATATATTAATTATTTTCTTTCTCGTTTCTAAATCATGCGAGTGGCCATTTCATCACTTTCTGCTATTTTTCGGGTGTTCGGTCAAAACTATAAAGATTGTCTGAAATATCGATTTTAACATCAACTTTGTTTTAAGGTCCGAATCATGAAAACGAGATTTAGGTGTTTCGTTTTGATAAATCACTATGAATTAAAATAATCCTTTTTTTGTTTTTCGAATCAAAAAAGTTAAAAATAACTTCTCCTTGAGAGATGTAATAATAAATTGATTGTTTTATTTAAAATACGTTATCCGAAAATTTTAACCATACCGATCACAGCGTTAATTGATGCTTTTATGTGACAAATGAACGACCAAAAAAGTTAAAAAGGTTAAGTCAGACACGACAAGTCAAAGATTAAAAAATCCCTTAAAATTTTGAAATTCCCCGATGTTACACATGCTTCTTTGAATTCTTCGTTTTCGGTTGCGAACTCACTAGAGTGCGAACAAACACCATCTTGCATCTGTTTCTAGCTTACGACTTGTTCTAATTGATTGAGAAGGATTTCCAATGACTTTTTCTAACAGATGATCTTTTGTCCAATGACGTTCTGAAGGATGTCGTTGATAGAATGTATGCATGTTTGACGAGTCAACATATCGAGAATATGTCTCATCTCGTTCTTGTAACGGTGTACTAATGCGATAACCGGTAATATTCCCAGGGCTAAGTATAAGAAAATATTATAGTTTTGTATGTTGAAGTCTTTCGATCTTGTCAGTTTTCCTGATAAAAGCTGAAAAGTTAACTTCTATTGTCTATTTTGCGTAAAAGCGGTTTCGGTTTAACCGGGAGTTTTGATGAAGTTTTGAGTTCGTGAATGAATCATTTATGATTAGTTTTTTTTGTTTTATAGTGTTTTTGAGGTTTTTAGTACTTTCCAGGAAGTTTTCCCGCGTTTAGCGCAAAATCGTCACGCAGCGCGTACCGGCACGACAGTTTATTTAAGTGTGGAGATTTATGAAGTTCGGAATGTGGTGATGGGTTTATTTATTTAATAAATTCATAATAATGAAATAACGTCAATTTAAATCATAAATCGCGAGTGTGAGATTTGAAAGTTATCACAGACCAAACGAAGTTTTCGTGTGAAATTTGGTAAAAGACCGTTACGGTCGTAAAAAGGTGAAATTTTGGGTGAATATAAGTTGTCAAGCTATATTTTGTGATTTGAAGTGTTTTTAAATAGATGAGCAAGGTTCGGTTGAGTTTTGTCAAAAATTCATGTTTTCGGTCCGGAGTCGGCCGATAACGGCTCAAAATGAATTTTTGTAGCTATTTAAGGTGATAAGAGTCGTATGAATAACCCATGTTTATGGAAAAATGAACTTTAAACGTAATGGAAATGATATAACTAAATATGGTGACGTTATTTAATAGATGAAAATTGGTTTTTTAAGTGATCCCGAACACAAATGAAAGACCGAGAAAACCTCCCTAGTATACTATTCTGATCAAGAAGAGAAAGGAGAGACAAGAAGGCTATTTTTTAGTTAATATGTCTCCTTAGTACACTTAAAACCACCATAACCTCAACCATTTCACTCATTATCTCATTTCAAAATAACATATAAAATTTTATCTCTTCCTTTCTCTCTCTATATTTGGCCGAGTAGAGAAAAAGTATCCACTTACACCTGCAACAATCACAACAATGCTCAACAAGAAGCTTCAAGCTGACCATTGGAATGAAATGTGCTATCAACTTCTTAAGCTCATGACAAAATAGGTCAAGAATCATAGAAGTGTTTGAATGCATCCTCCTGGTGATGGTGAAGACTTTTAATGAAGAAACTTGAGATTCAGAAGAAGAATATCAAGTTTAAGGGAGGATTGTTGGGATTAAAAGCTTCTTGATGCTGTTTGGAAGTAACTGCTTCTAAGTTAGTGATGTTGGTATAAAAGTTAATGCTGCTGCTTACAACTGCTAAAAGATTACAACTGTTAGAAGAGTTTCTACTGTCAGAAGGATAAAGACAAGAGAAAGGATTAAGATGAAGATTGTTTATCAAGATTACTTACGGGATAAGTATGAGATATTTTTGTAAAAGATATGTATATCTTATTAAGTTAGAAGATTTGCAGTTATCTATTAGAATTATAGAAGATTTGTAGTTATCTTGTAAAGGACTCCTTGGTGTAAAAGGAGATCCTAGGTTATGGTTATTGATACACATTCATACATTTTTGATATATAGCTTCAAGGTTGTAAACCCTAGTACTACATAGAGTACTCCTATTATTGATAATAATAATATTAGAGCTTTTCAGTGATATCATTGTTCATACAGTTTACTGTTTCTATAATATTCTTCTAAGTATTAAAGAGTAGATTCCGCATACTCTTTATTGTTCACAAATTTTCTACCATAGTTGTTTTGGTTTTATCTAAAGTAACTTAACATTTACAAGCTAAGGAATCGATCTTAAGTTGGGATCAACACAGCCTATCAAAAAGTCCAAGAGAGATTCTCGCCATGGAGAAAGTAGCAAAAACTTTCGAACAACCTCCACGGTTACCCGGAAGTAAGTGGTCCCGAGACAAGACCAAATACTGCCATTTCCACGAAGATCACGGACATGACACAAATCAGTGTCAGGAACTAAAGCACTAAATAGAGGAGGCAGTCAAATTAGGGCAGTTGGCCCACTTGGTGAAAGACATAAAAAAGAAAAAGGAAAAAGTATCTGACACCTAACTAGGTAAACGGAAAGAAGAAAAGAAGAAATCGAAGCCTACCGAGACCCATGTTCTCATGATAAGAAAAAAATGTTGTAACCCAAGGAAAATATATGTGGAAGAAGACTACAATATTGTGGCGGAAATCACATTCCACCTAGTAACAAAGGATAAGAGTCAGCCGACACAGTCATCATAAAAGCTTATGCATCGGGGAGACAAGTAAACAGGGTATACATGGATAGTGGGAGTTAATGTAAAGTGATCTACGAGCACTGTTTTTTGATGTTAAAGCCATCTATCAGATCCGTTCGAGTAGACTCAATGACTTCACTCGTTGGCTTCTCCGGGGAATACTCATGGCCCTTGGGAGAAGTACCTCTGGAAATCATAATTGGAGAAAGCCTCCTCACAATCACAAAAATGCTCAACTTCGTCATCGTGAGATCTGACTCGCCACACAATCTGCTACTTGGAAGGACCGCCATGCAACAAATAGGGATTGTGGTATCCACTATCCATGGAGCTATAAAGTTCCATATGCCGAAAGGAATTTGCACCCTCTTCTTAGAAAACAGCTCACAAGGACCAGAAAAAGAGCAAAAAATAGCAAGCAAGGCATGACAAGCAGACAAACAAGATATCCTTAGTTGTGTAGATGCGGAAGAAAAGATTGTGGTAAACGACCAATACCCGGAACATACAATCACCATAGGAAGGCAGCTACAAACGAGGACCAAGCTAAAATTACAAGAACTCCTAAAGGCACACATCCATGTCTTCGCATGGACTACTGCCCATATGACAGGAGTTCTGAGAAGCATAATAGTAGGAGGAAAAATCTTTAATACAGAACACAGAGTGAACGAGTCCAAGCATGTGGAACCAGTAAAGCAAAAGAAAAGAAGCTTGGCGTCGGAAAGAGACGAAGCGATTCATACCCAAGTAAATGAACTCACAAAGGCCAACATTTTGTAAGAAGTCAACAAACATGGGTATCAAATCCAGTCATTGTAAAAAAGCTGATGGAAGATGGAAGCTGTGCATAGACTTTACGGATATAAATAAAGCCTCCCCCAAAGAGAATCATCCGCTACCTGCAACTGAGTCGAAAGTAGAAAACATACACCGACACCGATTCAAATGTTTCCCGGATGTATACAAAGAATACCACCAAATCCTGATTACCGAGAAAGATGAAGAAAAGATGGCTTTCTATAGAAGAGAAGGGGTGTTCTATTACAAGAGGTTGCCTTTTGGACCGAAGAATGTGGGGGCAACCTATCAGAGACTAATTAACAATGTATTCGGCTGCCAAGTGGGACGAAACATGGAAGTCAATGCTGACGAGATGGTCATAAATAGCGACTCCAAAGTAGAAATGCTTGCTGATATTAAAGAGACTCTTGAAAGACTCCGAGTGATTAACTTGAAATTCGACCCAAAGAAGTGCTCCTTCGGAGTAGAAGAAGGGAGGTTCTCAGAACATCTCATCAAAAAGCAAGGAATCAAGGCAGACCCTTCGAAAGTCAAGGCAATATCATATTTGCAACCTCCCAAATCAGTTATCAAAATACAAAGCCTCGGCAAGAAGTTGACGGCAATAATTTATCTCCTTTCAAAAGGGGCGGATAAAATGCTCCTCTTCATGTGAACTCTAAATAACTACACAAGTGGAAAGACGATCTAATGGACAACAAAAGCAAACGAAGCCTTTCGAAGAATGAAAGAGCTTTAGAAGCACTACCAACCGTAACCGCACTCGTCAATGGCAAAACTTTGTTAGTATACCTAGCGGCTTTTGAAGAAATCATAAGTGTAGTATTAATGGCAGAAAGGGGGAAAAAAGCAAGTTCCTGTGTATTTCGTCAGCCAAACATTACATAGGGTCGAGCTAGAATACCCAGAATTGGAAAAGCTCATACTCACCCCATCCAGATTCTAAGTGACAAGCCCATAAAATAGATCCTCGCAAGGCCGAAAAGTCAGGATGTATAGCCAAATGGGCGATAGAACTGGGGGAGCACGAGATCGAGTTCAGGGGAAGAAACTCAATTAAAGGATAGATACTAGCTGATTATCTGGCCGAAACTCCCCCCAAGAAGGATAAAGAGATCAAAATTAAAGAAGCCAAAAGGAAAGAACCAAAATTAGAGAATGCATGGAAATTGTTCACAAATGGAGCCTTAATCTCCAATGACTCTAGGGCAGGATTGATGCTAGTCGATCCCAAGGGAAAAGAATAAACTTATGCTTTAAGGTTTGAATTTGAAACTACCACTAACAAGGCGGAATACGAAGCATTACTGGCAAGACTATGCATAGCCAAAGAAATGAAAATCCAAGAACTAATAATCTTCGTAGATTCTTAACTAGTAGCGAAGAAAGTTAACAGGCTCTTCGAAGCAAGGCAACCAGTCATAAAGCAATACATGGAAAAGGAAAAGGAGCTGCTAGTCAGTTTTCCTACCTACTCGATAGAACACATCAAAAGGGATCAAAATAAGAAAGTAGATGCACTCAGTAAACTAGCTTCGATGACATTCTCCAAACTTGCTAAGGAAGTCCTAGTAGAAGTACTATAGGAAAAGTCAATTATACAAAAGGAGGTTACAAACGTAACCCAAGAAGAAAAAGATAACTGGATGATACTTATCCGGGAGTTCTTACAGATAGGAAAACTCCCTGAAGATCTACAAAAGGCAATAAAGCTACAAGTCAAGGCCCTATTATACAAGCTAATAGATGGAACGTTGTACCAAAGATCATACTTTCCACCATGGTTAAGGTGCGTAGGAGCAGCACAAGCCAAGGACATCATCCAAGAGGTACATCAAGGATCATGCGGAATGCACTCGGGATCACGATCGATAGTATCGAAGATCATAAGGCTGGGATATTATTGGCCATCAATGCATAAGGATACAAAAGAATTAATTCAAAAATGTGAAGCTTGCCAAATTCACTCTCTGGTAACAAAAAAACCAAAGCAAGAAATGACATATATAACATCAGCGTGGCCTTTCTCACAATGGGGAATTAATATCATAAGACCACTACCAATAGCACCAGGAGACGCAAGGTTCCTAGTAGTGGCCATTGACTACTTCACAAAATGGGTCAAAGCAAAGCCGCTAATATCAACGACCAGGAAGCACATGTGTGGTAATATATAGTGTGCATGTTTGGAGTACCTCAAATTGTAATTTTAGATAACGAGAAACTCGAAATACTCCAAGCTTTCACATTAGTCTACCACCCTAAGCAAATGGACAGGTAGAAGTAACAAACAGAGAAGTTGTCAAAGGAATGGAACGCAGGTTAGGGAAAACCCACCAAGGATGGGTTGATGAGTTACTACAAGTCCTTTGTGCACACAGAACAACCTTGAAATCCAGTAATAGAGAAACTCCTTTTAGCTTAGTCTGTGGCTTAGAAGCTTTAATCCCGATAGAGATAAGTGTCAAAACAAGAAAAATCTAGGATTTCGACCCTAAGAAAAATGAAAAAAGACGCAGGGAAGACCTGGATATTCTTGAAGAAAGAAGAGAGATAGCTTCGATCAAAGAATCTCACTATAAGCAACAACTAGAAAGATATTATAACAAATGAGTTTGGTCATCCACCTTCAAACCAGGAACGTATGTGCCCTGACTTAATAGCGCGAGTAAGGCAGAATTCCAAGGAAAGATGGGACCTACATGGGAGGGCCCCTACGTAGTTAAGAAGGCCTACAGAGACGGAGCCTACAAGCTAGAAACGCTATCCGGCTCTCCGATCGATCAAACATGGAATAAATCAAATTTGCATAAGTTCTACGTATAGAAATCGTTATTATTTGCAAAATTCTTTGTTTGACTTCTTTAACAATGAAATCCTAATTAAAGTGTAGCAAACTAAGTGTTCGTACTCGAAATGATGTAAATCTTTCTACACTATCAATGGAACAGATTACTCTAAATTTTTTATGTTAACATTCAAAAGATAAAACAGGGCCACACTTGAGCCTTAGCATCAAAGCCTAACGTTCAAAAGGGTGATGAGGGGCCACACGTAGGCCTCTCAGAAATAACACCTAAATTCACGTTAAAGGCGTCAAATTATTAAAAAGCTTCAATGTTTGAGGGGATGACGAGGGGCCACACATAAGCCTCTCAGAAACAAATACCCAAACTCATGTTAACTTCTCCAAAGGTTACATATCAAAACCATAAAAAATAGGACGGGTCGCAACGCCCTATAAGCAAGAAAACACTTGTTCAAAAACTACTAGTAGAAAAGAAGAACTTGCAGGCCACACATGAGCCTCACAATACATGCAAACACTATTTGCAACAGCTAAAGAAATAATTAAGTCAACAATTGACAATCAGTCACAAAAAGTCACGGGTATAAACCACCTGAAAAATTAAAACAAGACCTACATACGGCATCTCTACGAAGCCCTTGAAGACAAACGCTTCGATTGAAGTGACTGCGGCTTCTTCGACAGCAACTGCTCCACAGAAGCATGAGGATCAGCAGTCAACTCCGCCAAGAAGGGATAGGAGGCATCAGCCAAATCATTACCAGCTCGGTCATACTCCTCCTTTGAAGATGGATAGTAACCAGGCATCTCCTCTAAAACAAAATGCTTCTTTAATTTGGCTACCTCTTCAAATGTAGTGCACCTGCCATAAATGATAGATGCCTTGACAAGCCTAGCAATAAGGACACCCATCTCATCGCTATGAGTAAGCTTCTTTGCTGCGTCGAGAATAACCCTTGTGGTATGTGTTATTTTACACATACCTTTTACCTTATTAAACAAGCTAAAAAGACCAAAAATGACCAAAAACATGATAAAAATACATTGTATACGTTTGTTTGTGATTTGTGTCTTGCAGGTATGGATATTTATCATAATGGACAAAATTAAAGCAAAAACCGGACAAAACCGGGCATGAGAATGGAAAGAGTGTGAAAAAGTCGAAGTCGAAGGCGTACCCGTCTTTCACGGACCAACCTGGTCCCACTTAATGGGCTAGGTCAGCCCAAATCCTAAACTATATAATCAATAAGCCTTAAAACCCCTTTCAAAAGCCCAAATAATCTAAAAAGCCCAAACTAAACGAGACCAAGCCCAACACCCCATGTTATAAAATAGTCAAATTACTGTTTATCTTCTTTACCATTTCCCTCCCTCACTTTTAATTAACACTTTCACAGGGTTAAAACCACTCATATGATCTCACTCACACCTATGCTTCTAGAAACCTAAAATCTGACACCTCTGACACTTCTTAATCTACGCTGGCAATCTGTGGGTATATGATTGGTGGACAAGACGTGGCTTAAAATGAAGGGCTCAGATGATGAAGATTGGATCTAAGGGCTTGGATTGATGGAAGAAAGGAGCGTCTCAAGGTCTAGAAGATTCTTCTCACAGCTATAAATAGGCTTGTAATCACACAGGGCAAATCATCTAGGAGTAGGAATAGAATAGGGTAGAATAGCTTATTTCCAGCTTATTTGTCTTTTCTTAATGTAATTTTCTTTTAAAAAGCCATGTAATCCTTTTCTTATTAATGAAATTGCAGTTTACTTTAAAATTGTGTTTTTACTTTTATGAGAATTTTGCTAAATATGATCATAAGCTTTAAATAAGCTCAATAAGCTCTCTTATAAGCTGCATTTGTCTCAATTAAGCTTTACAGCTCTAATAAGCTTACCTTAGCTTATTTGAGATTGGTTATTCAGTTACAAAAGAAAGTAGTTAAGAATTTTGAGGTATTTGAAGCTTAATGGATGATAAGCCAAAGAGGGATGGGCTTATGGTGCTATTTACAGCTTATTATATAAGCTGAGCTTGTAGATTAAGCTTGAAAAAGCAAATTACATCCCTGTTTTAGCAAGGGATAAGGTACATTTTCATTTCCTCTTTTTAGCTTATTTTTTATGCTTATTACTTAAATGCTTATTTCTGCTTATTAATAGCTTATTGTTGCTTATTTTATCTTTTGATTGCTTAATTTGTCTTAGGAAAGTAGTTGATAGCTTAAGGTTAAGTTTAATGAAATTCTGGAGTTAAAATTGTTATATAGCAGTTAGAACTGCTTATAGATTTAGGCTTATTTTAATTGCTTATTTACAAGTTGATTGTGCTTAATTTAAAAATTTTCTACGCTTCAACAAATACCCACAATTGTACCCTGTTAGGAACAAGAAAAGTATCGGTCACTTCCAATATATACTAGTCTTAGCCCGTAGGTTAACATATGATAAGCTTAGTAAGCTAATATGGCCCAAGGCCCATGGAAGCCTTAGAAAAGTCCATGGCCGACCTTGTATGTAGCATATATACCCTCTTCATGCCTTGGAGAGGGTGGTTGGTTGTTTCATTTCTCATTTCACACACAAAATAATATTATCATCCATTCCATGTTACTTTCTCTCTCTAGAAACTTTCCAACCCACTTCTCTCTCTAGTTCTTGTATAATATCAAAGATTACTAGTATTCTACAATTGGTATCAAGAGCGATGGAGTGGTATGTTTAATTCTTGTGTTTGTCTTTTGATTTGTATTCAAAACCTTTACAAAGAGCAAAATCTTGATTTAAAATTTTTTCGGCTTAAAAACCTTAAAGTTTTCATTTTTCTTGTTCCTATAGGGTTAGTAACACTAGTTGTACAAGATTTTTTGCAAAAAACCAATCAAAAATGTGTCTTTTTGAGTTTTGAAAATTTGGGTTTCGTCTTAGTTACAACCGAACTAGTTTTGTCTGTTGCAACCGAACTAGAAGATCGAACGAGTTAACCGAACTAGTCTTTTTCTCTTGGAACCGAACTAGTCATTTTCTCTTGGAACCGAACTAGTCTTTTTCTCTTGGAACCGAACTAGTCATTTTCTCTTGGAACCGAACTAGTCATTTTTCTCTTGGAACCGAACTAGTCTTTTTCTCTTGGAACCGAACTAGTCATTTTCTCTTGGAACCGAACTAGTCATTTTCTCTTGGAACCGAACTAGTCATTTTCTCTTGGAACCGAACTAGTCATTGTTACTTGGAACCGAACTAGTCATTGTTACTTGGAACCGAACTAGTCATTGTTACTTGAGCACCGAACTAGTCATTGTTACTTGACAACCGATCTAGTCAGTTTGCCTGAGAACCGAACTAATCAATTCACTTGAGAACCGAACTAGTCAGTCTGTTAGAGAACCGAACTAATCACTTTGATTAAGAACCAAACTAGTCATTTCCAATTGAAACCTATCACCTCATTTCTAAATTATACGGTTATTTCTTTGACTTGTAAAATCCCGTGAAACATTAACTTGTTTTCCCGGTTTTGTCGAGAATTGTAAAATCCTGTGTAGTTTCAAGAATTACTTCAAGACTCGACAACCACATAATCAAACACAATTTCTTTCTACCACCGATCGATCAATTAGTAATCTTTTTGATACCACGTTATCAATGACGACTCTTGCTGATAAATCACTTCTCTCGGGTGGTGACAATAAACCACCGATGCTTGAAAAACATTTGTATGATTCATGGAAAAGCAAGTATAAAAAAAAATGGAACTTTATATGATGAATAGACCACATGGTAGAATGATCCTTGCTTCCGTTGAGAAAGGTCCACTCGTCTGGCCATCAATCACAGTGGATGGTGTAACAAGACTTAAGGAATATACTGAGCTCACCCCTGCAGAAGCCATTCAAGCTGATTGTGACATCAAAGCAATTAATATCATTCTCCAAGGCCTTCCAACAGAAATTTATGCTCTTGTGAGTCAACATCGTGTAGCCAAGGATCTTTGGGAGAAGATTAAACTGCTCATGCAAGGAACGTCGTTAACAAAGCAAGAACGAGAGTGTAAGTTGTACGATGAATTTGATAAGTTCACTTACAAGAAAGGAGAGTCGTTACACGAGTACTACTTGAGATTCACACTGCTACTCAATGATATGAACATCTACAAGATGTCATTGGAGCAATTTCAAGTTAATACTAAGTTTCTGAACACACTTCCTGATGAATGGAGCAAATTCGTTACTGATGTTAAGTTGGTCAAAGACTTGCATACTACCAATGTTGATCAGCTTCATGCTTACTTGGAACAACATGAACGACATGCAAATGAAGTTCGTTTGATGCATGAACGTAACTTCGATCCTCTTACTTTAGTTGCATCTCACTAAATAACACAGTCACCTTATCGAACTCATCAACACACTTACCAAAACACTCAACTTCAACCACCAGCTTCAACATATCCATCTCCATAGTATGGTTCACCTTATCAGTCTCAACAATACTCAACTCATCAATCATCAGCACCTCTTTTAGTAACTTATCCATCCAATGATTTTTAATCATCAATTCACCACAACGTTTATTCTCCATCATCATCCATCCCTCAATTATAATATCCTCTCCAAATTAACCAACAATCTGAATTTTCCCAACAAGACTCCGGTCTAATTATTCTGGTGTTCCAGAAAGGTAATGATATCATTGATGCCATCAATCACATGATGTCGTTTTTGACTGCAGTTATCACCTCCCGTTATCCTACTACCAATAATCAGCTGAGAAACTCGTCTAACCCTAGACAACAAGCTACCATCAATAATGGAAGAGTTACACTACATACAATTTTCAGGGGAGCAACTTCTTTTGCTGCAGACACTTCAAGGACTTACACTCCAAGAGCAAGTGGAAGCAATTCTAGAAAATAAAGGACGGTTAATTGCTACAACTGCAAAGGGGAAGGTCACATGTCCAGACAGTGCACCAAACCAAATAGAAAAAAGGATGATTCGTAGTTTAAAGAGAAAGTGTTGCTGGTACAAGCTCAAGCACATGGTCAAATTCTAAATGAGGAGGAACTAGCTTTTTTGGCAGATCCAGATATTCTTGAAGGTCAAAGGACACAGACTATCATTACTCACAATTGATGCATATCAAAGCTGATGATGTATGGATTGCTTATGACTCTTTATTATGACAAACTAAATCTGCCAAAGTGTCTCTCATGGCGAATTTATCTCATTTGGTTCAGAGGCTTGTGAGTACACAATCATGATAATATGAATAATAATGCGGTAAATCAAGCTGTGCAGGTGATGTCGTCTTCTCAACAGTCGAATGTTGTGAATCATTCAGAGACTGAAATAACCAGTGATAGCACGTATCATTCCTTATTCTCAGTATGTGATTGACACAACAAGCAATGGTTTAGAATTTTAATCCCTCTGGCACAACAAGATGATTTAATATTATCTGTGATTGAACAACTAAAAACCCAAGTTGCTAATTGTACCAAGATAAATCTGGAAAATAAGAGTGTCAATGATACCTTAACTGCTGAACTTGAAAGATATAAGGAACAAGTTAAAGTTTTGAAAGAAGGTACTCAAAAATGTATGACTTAAGGGTAAGGATATGTTTCAGACCCATGCTGCATAGTTTTATTACAAACGGTTACCTTTTCTAAAAAAATGATTTTAAGAAAGAAGAATCTAGGAACAATTGATAGGAGCAAATAGCTCTAGAAAAGAAGATCAAATAACTAGGATAATATTGTTTTTAAAAGAGATCAATCTGTACAAATTGTTCAATGTTGCGAAACCTCATGTTTTTCTATGATCAATATCCATAAAACAAGCTCTAGGTTTTCAAAATCCCTTCTATCTGCAGAAAGCTCAGCAGTCGAAACCAAAGCTATATGTTGGTGATATTATTATTTAAACTAATCCTATTGTGATTCCTGACTCAGAAGAGACCTTAGCACTTGCGGAAGAGAATCGTTCGAAAATGCTTTTAAAACATAAGGATAATATGATGTTAGAAAAGGAAAAGCAAGGTGATACCACACCAATAGATTATGCGCTCTTAAAACAACTTATAAAGATTTTCCAAACATGATTTGTTCCACAAATGAAATTATCTGTGAACAAGGGCCTTTTGATCTCAGGAATTTGTGAATTTCTTTTAGAACCCACACTTTCTATTGGAAACCACCAATGGTTAGGTTCCCAAATGGGAACGTGAGGATCAATTCAAGCAGAAGTACCCACATCTTTTCACAAAGACAACATCGTCGTCAAGTGCCGCGTCTTAAGCCTTAGGATTAAGGCTCATCAAACCGGGGGAGACTATAACACCCCGTGTTTTAAGGTCATATTACGCTTCCAAATTTATTCATTTTCCTCTTTTTTTATTTATTGGGTTTGTGGGTTTACTTCCATTTAAACCACACTAGTTAAATCACGTAGGCATCAAACGTTATCGTTAAGCTAGAATTTTGACCTAAGCCCATCAAGACCTTACTTGAACCTGTGGTATTCGCCATTTATTTTATATTTCTCGTCAAGAAAGTTACTAGATCACATTCATTTCATCCTATCAAAAATAAAAGCCATTCAAAATAAACTACACCAAAAATCCTAACTCTTATACATTAGGAAACTAAATAAATTAGGATAGAGTCCATATACACCTACAAGGTAGCAAATAAGTCATGCATCCTTTGTTAAAACCTCCTCCAACCGAATAATGCAAAGAAAAAGATAACAAATCCCATCCAAAGTTAACTCTTTTATCTAATGTTTAAAAGCCCATAATCCCATCCTAAACTAACTCCTTTTACCCAATATGTAAAAAGCCCAAAGACTTTTCTCTTAAACCCACGCCTGCTCGTGATTTATAGCTGCTACTCTCATTGGTTTTGCCCCCAAGAAATCCACAGTAATCACCTTTAATCTACTATGCATTGACCGATTAGAACCCAAGAAATTCTTACCCCATTTGGATTAACATGAGAACGTGACACAAAATTGAAGCACTATGCCTGCATTCCTTGTAAATATAAGAAGCCTTGCACTTTGCATGCAAACTCAGGATCAACACAACTCAGGCTATCATCATACTTCCTCCAGCTTCTTTGGCCTTTATCATTCGACTCTTACACAGCAATCACACAAGCCCACACCTTTCCCTTTGTATCTTCATTATACACCAAAATCTTGAAAACCCTAAACCCCATTCGTCTTCCTTGGGTTTTCTGTTTGATCGAAGTTTCAACAAATAAGAGGAGTTTACGGTTGTTACCAGTACGAGTGGAAGACAAGCACGGTGGGACGTTTGGTAACAGTTTGGGTAACGAGATTGTTTTGAAGCCGAGCTAGGGTTTTCTTTGGTTTAGAATTAGGGTTTTTCATTCGAATTCAAGGCCACACTCGCTTTTCTTCAAAGCCCTTGTGAGTGTTACACTTTTAATCCCATCATTTTATTTATGCAATCAATATGTTCATTAAGGTTGTGCTTGAGAAAAACCTAAGTAGAAAAGAATTGATAAAACGATTTTGAAAACCTTGCACCCTTCTGATGTTCGAATAAAATAGGAGCAATGCAATTGTTTTGGGTGTTATCACCCCGGATAAGTAATTTAAAACATGTTATTTAAGTGCCCTAGATTAAGCCTCTACTTGTCTAAGTTGTGTTTTGTGTATACAAATCGATTTGGAAAATCACAGGTTTGGCTCCTCTTGGTTTTCTTTTAATATGCTGTAAAGGGGTGACTTTGGGGGTAAAACACGACTAGTAAACATGACTCATAAATCCAAAATTTGATTGCTAGTTTCTATTGGCCTATGTGAGATTACTTAGGAAATGAATCATACGAAAATTGGTTGAGTAAAATGAGTTCGCAATCATGGCCCAAAGTTAGTACCGCTGCCATGTAGTTAGTACCGCTGTCATACAGTTAGTACTATTGACCGAAGGTTCGACCCCCTTACTTTGTGCTCGTTTTGACCTCGATATCGACCCCTAACAACAAAACATATAAATGATGAATTATTGTCGACCTGGCCTAGTTTACAAAGATGCTTTTATCTCGTCCTAATACTGAATATCGAAGTCACAAACTGTGAGCAAAGTCAGCCGTGTACCATGTATACAACACTTAGCCAAATTTATGGTTTCTGCTTAAAACCTAGTCGCTCACACACATGAGTTGGCCACGATTTAACCCGTAAACACCTTTTTGGACAAAACTCAAAATGACAAAAGTTATTGACGCCATGGCCTAGTTTTCCAAATCACTTTTGGTTTGAAATTTTGTCAAGTAACGAGCCTGAAATTAAATGTTAAAACTCTATGTTTGACCCCTAAATTTTATAAATAAAACTTAAGTATTAACACTTTTAATTTGTTTTCGTCATACCTTCGCTTAATTAATCGATACATTTAGAGACCAAACTAAGGCCCGACATAAATTAACCACCAAAAGCATAACGGATCTAAATTCTAAAATATCTGATATCGTAGTTTACATGATTATTAATAATAGGACATGGCCCGTTATATCTGGCCAAGTTTTCATGAAAAGTCATAATAATAAACAAGCGATATTTTTTCAAACTCAAGCACACACTAGGGACAAATTTGTGGCAAGTATTTAAATTATTAATTCCCGTTTAGTGACTATGAATTATTATTTCATAGGTTGCGGATAAAGTCTTTTGCATCGTTTTTCGTGCCACTGCTTTGCTTCTACGTTATCATTACTTGATGTGAGTTTATAGTCCCCACTTTTATACTTTTTCAATCATTTATCAAATCAAGGGGATAATCATTTTGATTTACAAAAGGGAATGCAATACCAATTTTACATTCAAAAATAACGAATTTGGACCTAAGTAGCTATTAATAAACCCACCTATGCCCAACCATCATGAACATGTTGATTGCATAGATGTAAATGTTTAATTGCATTAGCGAGCACGAATGTTAAGAATCGACTATTTGGGAATAACATACCCCGTTCGGGCAAAGTAAGCCTTGCTAGATTTACCGTTTGGGCCGGAAATGACAACGTATACCATTTTTGTATTCATGGGTGTTACTGGTTGAACATCTACATTGGGCAAAGTTCCCATTATAGTATTTTGATATACATACATTGTTTTAGCTTCGGTGTCCATGACTTAGTGCATTACTTAATGACATTTTGTGATATTTGTACTTTGTTACATTAATATAAGGGAAATCTTGATATCCACTTTATACTTTATAAACCTATAAATTTCACCAACATTATTGATGACCAGTTTAAACGTGCTTTTCTCAGTATATAAAGTTACAAGTCACGGATACATTGGCTGGTCGTCATTTGAAGTCACACTATCATAAAGATTTGCATGCATTACATTTTAGAGTATTGTTATGTTGAGAAATCTTTATTTTTACAAGATAAACAAGTTAAGCCCATGAGCTTTTTGTATCGAACCATTTATGAAATCCAATGTATCAGTTTTAAACGACCCTTATAATGGTTGTTCTCATATCTTGTGCTATTGATCTATGAAGTAAAACCCCCGGAACATCATACTCCACTGCGGCCCATTTTGGCGGTGTTACAGTACCCACAGCAAAAGAAGTTTGCATCCCCTGAATTGGTTATAGTGTCACTCTTCCATTATTGATGGTAGCTTGTTGCCTAGGGTTAGACGAGTTTCTCAGCTGATTATTGGTAGTGGGATAACGGGAGGTGACAACTACAGTCAAAACGACATCAGTATTGAAGGCATCAAGTATGATTATCACCTTTCTGGAACACTGGAACAGATTAGACGAAGTCTTGTTGGGAAAATTTAGATTGTTGGTAGCCCGTACATGGAATCATTTACACTAATAGCAAGAAAGAGAAAAGGGTGATGAGACCTTCAAAGATACATAAGTTTTGTGATGCAACACTGAGAAGAATGATTGATGAGTTGAGTATTGTTGAGACTGATAAGGTGAACCATACTGTGGAGATGGATATGTTGAAGCTGGTGGTTGAAGTTGAGTGTTTTGGTAAGTGTGTTGATGAGTTTGATAAGGTGACTGTGTTATTTGGTAAGATGCAACTAAAGCAAGAGGATCGGAGTTACGTTCATGCATCAAACGAACTTCATTTGCATGTCGTTCATGTTGTTCCAAGTGAGCATGAAGCTGATCAACATTGGTAGTATGCAAGTCTTTGACTAACTTAACATCAGTAACGAATTTGCTCCATTCATCAGGAAGAGTGTTCAGAAACTTGGTATTAACTTGAAATTGCTCCAGTGGCATCTTGTAGATGTTCATATCATTGAGTAGCAGTGTGAATCTCAAGTAGTACTCGTGTAACGACTCTCCTTTCTTGTAAGTGAACTTATCAAATTCATCGTACAACTTACACTCTCGTTCTTGCTTTGTTAACGACGTTCCTTGCATGAGCAGTTTAATCTTCTCCCAAAGATCCTTGGCTACACGATGTTGACTCACAAGAGCATAAATTTCTGTTGGAAGGCCTTGGAGAATGATATTAATTGCTTTGATGTCACAATCAGCTTGAATGGCTTCTGCAGGGGTGAGCTCAGTATATTCCTTAAGTCTTGTTACACCATCCACTGTGATTGATGGCCAGACGAGTGGACCTTTCTCAACGGAAGCAAGGATCATTCTACCATGTGGTCTATTCATCATATAAAGTTCCATTCTGCTTTTCCATGAATCATACAAATGTTTTTCAAGCATCGGTGGTTTATTGTCACCACCCGAGAGAAGTGATTTATCAGCAAGAGTCGTCATTGATAACGTGGTATCAAAAAGATTACTAATTGATCGATCGGTGGTAGAAAGAAATTGTGTTTGAATGTGTGGTTGTTGAGTCTTGAAATAATTCTTGAAACTACACGGGATTTTACAATTCTCGACAAAACCGGGAAAACAAGTTAATGTTTCACGGGATTTTACAAGTCAAAGAAATAACCGTATAATTTAGAAATTTGAGTTGATAGGTTTTAATTGGAAAGTTACTAGTTCGGTTCTCAAACAAAGTGATTGGTTCGGTTCTCTAACAGACTGACTAGTTCGGTTCTCAAGTGAGTTGATTAGTTCGGTTCTAAGTAAAATCAACTCGTTCGGTTCCAACTAAAATAACTAGTTCGGTTCCAACTGAAGAAAAACTAGTTCGGTTCAAACTAAAACAACTAGTTCGGTTCCAACGAATAACAACTCGTTCGGTTCCAACTAAAAAGAAAATATTCGGTCCAACGAATGAACAACTAGTTCGGTCCCAACTGATACACTCGTTCGGTTCTAACTAAAACATCCTCGTTCGTTACAACTAATTACAACTCGATCTGATCCAAGATTAATATAGAGTAAATATAATACTTTTGCAAGTATTATAAAAGAAAGTGTGAGTAAATAATTAAACCAAACAGTTTGACACGTTTTCGAAATCACCGAACTTAATTAAATAAAATTCTTGCATAACTGTAGAAACGTAAGTTTAAGGTTACAATTATGTTTAAACGATGTCTATAAAGCTTTTACAAAAGTTTATACTTTATCTTCTAGTCGGAATTATAAAATAATATTTTATAATTAGTATTTCGTTCTCTTGAAGGGCTGTGGCTAAAATAGCTGTCTCATTGTAAAAGTATAGTTATTGTTCGTTTTCGGTTTATTGTATAATACAAATTAATAATCTTAAACCAATAACTACGTCCTTGTATCGGGTTTCTAAAATAATAGAAACTACAGTAAAAATGACTAACCATAGAAATTAATAGAAATTTCGGCAATAACTTTATTCGTTTATACAACGTTTCCATTTTTACCAAACTTACTGCTTTTTTTCCCTTTTCATCAATCCGTGTTGCCGATACTCCGAGTTTTATATATATATATATATATATATATATATATATAATATATATATAAATATATATATAATATATATATAATATATATATACATATATCATATATATATATACATACATATATATATAAAAGTAATAATACATATATAAGAATGTATATATATATATATATATATAAGTATCTACATATATATGTATATATATTATATACATATATATATATGTATATACATAATATATATTATGTATATACATAAAATATATAATACATATAAATATATGTATAATACAATATATAGGAATATATATAAACTAAACAAAATTAATAAATATCACATTTATTAACCAATTAAACCACCATTATATCCGGTTATAAACCACATATAATATATATAGATATAAATATATATATATCTATATTATATATATATATATAAATTATATCATATATATAATACATATATGAAATATACAAAATATACATATAATATATACATATATATATTATATATATATATATAATATATGTGGTGTAAACATATATATATATACATAAAATGTATTTATATAAATAGTATATAAATTTGTATGTATATATATATATATCTATATATATATATATATATATATATATATATATATGTATGTATATTCAAATATGTATATTACATATATATGTTATATATATATAAACAAAATCTGTATGTATGTATATATATAAAATATAAATATATATATATAATAATATAATATATATATATATAAAATATATATATAATATATATATATCTATATGTATATACTATATAAGTATATACATATATATGTATATATAATTAAACAAAATATGTAATGTATATATATATATATATATATATATATATATACCATTATAACCGGTTTAAACCACATATATATATATATATTTATATAAAATAATATATATATATATATATATATATATATATATATATACATATATATACATATATATATATATATATATATATATATATATATATATATATATATATATATATATATATATATATATATATATATATATATACATATATATGTATATATATATATATATATATATATATATATATATATATATATATATATATATATATATATATATATATATCTATATATATATATATATGAAAGTAAATACATATAAATTTATATATCTATAAACAAAATATTAGTATGTATATATATATCAATATATATAAATATATAAATATATAAATATATATATATATAATATCTATATATAAATATAAGTAAAATACATAAATAAGTATATCATATATATTATAATATATATAAAAACAAAATAGTATGTATATATATATATATATATATATATATATATATATATATATATATATGTAATACATAAAATATGTATATACATATATATGTATATATATATATATATATATATATATATATAAACATACATATTTTGTTTTAAATATATACATAAATCTGTATATATAATTATATGTATGCATATATATATCTATGTATATACATATATATGTATATATATGTATAATACATATATATGTATATTATATATATATGTATGTAATATATATATAAATGTATTACATAAAATATGTATATAATTAAAAACTAAAGAAAATATATATATCACATTTATTTAACCATTTAAACCACCATTATATTCCGGTTTTAATAATTATAAAACCTTATGATATATTTATTTGTCGTTTATATAAACCAAATGCACCCTATATATGGTATATATATATATATATAATATATATATATAATATAATATATATATATATATATATATATTAAACAAACAAAATAATAAATATCACATTAATTTAACCATTTAAACCGCCATTATATCCCAGGTTTTAATATTTATAAAACCTATAAGATATATTTATTTGTCGATTTATATAAACCAAATGCACCTATTGTATTTCTGCTAACCCAAATGCACCCTTAAGGTTGTTCCTGCTCACCCAAATACACCCCTAGTGGTTTCCTGCTCACCCAAGACACACCCTAATGGTCTCCTTTTAACCCCAAACGCACCCTTTGTGGTTTCCTGTTAACCCAAACACACCCTAAGCTATTTCGCAGCCAACCAAACACACCTAGTTGTTTTATAAACAAATCAAACGCACCCCTTTGTGGGTGAGCTGCCAATCTGCACACAATTTTCTGTGATATAACAAAACCAATGCACCCTTGGTGGCTGTTAAAGAAACCAAATGCAACCTTGGTGGGGTCTGCTATAAACCCAACTCACCCTTAGTGGTGATAATAACCATCAAACGCACCCTTGTTGCTGTGATAAACATACAACGCACCCTTGTCGGTCGTTTCTGTTAAGACCCAAACGCACCCTATGGTTTTGTCACGGTAGGTGGAGGCAGTAGTGGACGTGATGGTGTAAGGATGGTAGGTGAGAGGAAGAGATGTGTTGTAAGATCGGGTAGATCGGAGGAAGAATCTACATAGTTATAAAATGTTAAAGTGTCGAGCCGACGGCGCGGTTGTGGCGTTGTGCCGGAATCCGGCCGGTGGAGGTCGCTGGAAAATTAGGAGAGAGAGAGAAGTGTGTTTATGATATAACCATTATAAAATGAGAAAACTTATATATATACATTAAAAGTTTAAAAATGACGTAGCAATTTGTGGTTGATAGTTTAGGGTGTATGGTGTAATTATTGTCACAAGGACCAAAATGTCACAAGGACCAAAAGTGTAACTTTGGTTGATTAATGGTTCGGGTCTCGTTTAAGTCACTTAACGGATGATTTAAAATACGAAACTTGCGCCATTGCGTTCCAAATTATTTTTCCAACAAAAATGAGTATTCATTCGACTAATTTTCATAAACGTTTTATACAATTTATTTAAAACGTTTATTATTTTTTTGTATATTGCCGATAAACTTTGTCCGTAAAATGATCTTTTACTTGAATATTTGCGTCTTTAACAAACGTTACTGAATAAAATGATAACTAATTTATTAAATATTTATATTTAATAATTAGTGTTAATTTAATATAATTTAATTATTTTCTCATCGGCACGCGTTGTGTGCAGTTTTCAAAACCTTACGAGGGTATTTTAGTCATTTTCTGCTTGTTTTCGGGTCTCGGGAAAACTAAAAAGTTGTGCTGAATGTCGTTTTACATCAAATTGCTTTAGAGTCCGAGTCGTGAAAACGTGATTTATCGGGTCGTTTTTATAAGTCAATTTAGAAATAACATATATCTTTTTCGTTTTCAAGTCGAATATTGTTAAAAATAAATTTGTACATGAGAGGTATGTAATAATAAATATGATTTATTATTTAAATATGTTCCGAAAAATTACCGGTTACGCGGTAATCGTTTTTATGTGACAATAACAGATCAAACGTCAAAAAGTCAAGTCGGACCCGAAAAGTCAAAGGGTAACATAGTCATTTAAAATTCCAAAAATTGCCGGTTGTTACAGTACTAACCCCTTAAAGGAATCTCGTCCCGAGATTTAATTTGTGTTAACCGATTGTGTGACCAAGAAAAGATTTAATATTTTATAACCCAGTTCTAAACAAGACTCTGGTAATTTTATTCAACAAAATTCGATGTTTCAACATTTCTCAATATACCCAAAATTTTGGCTAGGTTTGACCAGGATATTTAATCCATCAAAATAGGTATCTCAAAAAAATATCATTACAGGTCTTATGAGTGATATACACGCGTTATAAGGAAAGTCTCTTAATAGTGAAAGTGTCGAGGGGAAAAGTGTAGTCGCGTGAGTATGTTTGTATAAGGTTTTAAATGTCCGAGGACGGAGTCTCGTTTCTGATATCTGTAATGTTCGATGATTCACGTCAATGAGGCTTATGGATGTAAGTATTCAACTTACTTGGCAGTACTAGGATGTATCGCGACCTAAGTCTTCGTACTAGTGGCCCGAAATGAATAGTTCGACTATCTCTTTCGTCGATAGGTGTTTATCTGGTTTAAGGGGGTTGCATTACCTATTGGATAAAGTTGTACAAGCTGGGATGTATCGTGACTTAAGTCTTCGCACTAGTGGACCGCTCCAGGACCCAACAACAGCAACCATAACAACAATAACTATAACAAACGGTGATGGGATGTGGAGAGTGATGATATTTCAAGAAACAATATCCCCAGTATAAAGTTCAACAAATGGGAGGAGCTCGCGGGAGAGCTTATGCGATAGACGGCGAAATATGGTACTCAGTCATTAGTTCGAGGATGAATCAACTCCATTAGTTCCAGTGTGCACAAGTCGGTTAGATCCACAAACAGTTCCTGGTTGTAAGGATTTGCAACGGCAAAAGTAATATCTTAATAATGAGATAAGGTAGTTCAAGTGAGGCATTTGGATTCTGCTGAGTGGTAAGGCATGATTGTGTTTCTAAACCTTTTTAACGGATTCCGATGATTTTCGGATTTGAGTTCATACTCGTGTCATATTGAATACCATTAAGCCAACTCATTTATAATTTATTATTTACATAAAGTAAGCGTCCTAATTTATGTAAATAATGAATTGATAAACTTATGGTTCGGTGATTTACAATTTCTTTATTTAAATGAAGAGGCGTCCCAATCCTTTCAAATAAAGAGATTATAAATCAGCCTACTTAATAATTTCTGATGCAATACGCGTAATCACAAAATCTTCAAGGTGGTGGATGACAATACGATGCAGGTGTAACAACCATGACTTGAGCAGGTTAGTCAAACCGTTAGTGTTGACTTATGTATTTGTTGCAATGTATGGTTTATGTGTTTATATGAGTTTATGTGGATTATGTGGGAAATTGGTAATCAATCTATTGAGTGTGATCATCTCAATGAGATTGGAATGGTGGTAAAATTGGTTGAATTCATTTCGTTCACTTTTTGGTGACAAAGAAATGATTCAGAGATTTAAACGTTTTCGTGTTAATTTCGTAAGTACTCTATACGTTTATACGTATTTTTGTGTTAGTGATTAAGGAATGTTTAGGTTTTAGGAAGTTTGGTTTAATCGTAAAAAATGTAAATTTCTTATTTTTGGAAATTTTGGTTAAAATAAAAATTAAAAAGTTATTTATTTTTTAAAAATCTGTTAAAAAAAAAAAGAAAAAAAAAAAAAGTAGAAAAAGACTGCGTTTACGCAAAAGAGGGTATGCGCAAATAAGCTTAGGATTTTTCATTAAAACCTAATTAAGGTAATGTTAGAAATATGTATTTAATAAATAAATAAATAAAAATAAAAAATATATTAAAAATAAAAAATATATATATGCATACATATATTCGGCCGGTTTTGGTAAAAAAAGAAAAAAAAAAGAAAATCAAAGCTCAATTTAACTAGGACTCTAATTAGGGAATTTTGTATCCTATATATACTAACCCATAATAATCTAAGAACGAAATTTTCCTCCCCTCCTCTTGCATTAGTCGGCCGAATACCTCAAGAAAAGAAGAAGAAAAATTAAGGTTTTGATTTTGTGAAGAAAACAAGCTTTAAGGTATGTTTAGTTTTCTTAATTAGTTTAATTATTGATTTAATTCATGTAACAAGAGTTATGGTGGATCTAGGGTTTCATAATATTCTGTAAATTAAAGTTTATATACTAATTAGGGTTCTTGGTAATTAATTAGATGCGCATTGGTGTAATCGTTAGGGTTTAGATAGCGTTAGAACTTGTTTTAGGTTTGAGCAGAATTTAGGGCTGTGTTGTTTTGATGATATCTAGAGGTTAGAAGCATGAATTGTTATGATTCCGGTGCCTATGATGTAGCTCAGTGAGTCTAGTTTCCAGATTGTCCAGCCTCGAAAGTTTTTAAGGTCGGGAAGTCATTCAATTGTTGGTTACGAGAAAAGTTGTCAAAGCAGTAAATTCGGGTCAGATTTAGGTCAGATTACGAGGTGTAAAACCCCCACTTAAAATTCGAATTAGGATTAGCCAACCCATAGGAGTTTATTTCTATGTGTCTATTAAAAATACCCGAAAGGAGAGCTTCTGATTTGGAGTCTAAGTATGGTTTTTAGGTCCAAACCTTTTAGTGTGCGATCAGATCCGAAACTGAGTAGTTAAAAGTTTGATTTTATTTGGGGTACTTAAGAGGGGAAATAAATTAGTGGAAAAATCATGGAGATAGTAGACTCATGTTATTGAACTTGTGATTTTTAGTAAAATTTATAAAGCTCACTAGGTATGGTTTAGAAAATAGTAAAGTGATGCCAAAATTCTGCATTTTTGGGTAAATTGTAAGACTTTAGAAAAGTATGTAAACATGTTGGTTAAGGTTGGGCATGGTGTCATGGTGACCCATGAGGGTAATTAAACACCTTATACATTCATCATATGATTGTTACATGGGCATAAGCATTTGGCTTGGTCGCGTGTAACACGTGTTTGTTTTGATTTTTTAGTTTCGTGCAAGGATTTGGAATTTGCTTAAGCATCAGGTGAGTTTCATAGCCCATTTTTCTTATGTTTTCTTGGGGTGAAAATAATGCTATGAGTTTAAATGTTTTAGTTACTATGATAATGTGTTTTAAATAAGGTATGGGCTATACGTGACTATTGTATGTTATGTACTACTTGCTATTATTGTGGATCGTGGGACGCATTTCGTTACCTTGTTTGTTGTGCTTAAGCGTGACCGTCTCAAGGCATTGATGGATTGTTAGTAGTGAGTGTGATCGTCTCATTGCTGTGGATTGTTGATAGTGAGCATGATCGTCTCATTGTTGTGGATCGTGGGACACGTTCCGTTCCCTTGTTTGTGATGTTGAGCGTGACCGTCTCAACATGGTTTGGTGTGGTTGCATGTTAGCTTGTATAATAGTTCGTTTAATATCCTGCTATGCTATGTTTTATTTATCACAGTAATTGGTTTTAAAGGATTGTTATGTGTGTCTTAAACCTATGACTCTCACTAACTTTATGTTGACGTTTAAGCATCATTTTCAGGTGAGCACCATGGGAATAAGATAGAGAGAAGTGGCTAGAAAGAGACCGTAGGATGTCATGGAATTTATTGCGTTATTGTCTTCAATTTTGCCTTGTTTGGATTATGGATAATTGTTGCATGTCTTTGTATTGGCGAGAACTTCCGTTCCATCAATAAAGACGCCTTTTGGATTTTGGTTAGTTTTATAGGTATTGTTATGACACTTTGTGTCTATGCTTTACTTATTTATTTCATATAGAATTCTCTGTATAGACACCATTGTGTTATGATGATATCCTTTCTCGTTACGCCTCACGTTTCTGCCTAGGCGGGGTGTGACAGATTGGTATCAGAGCCAGGTTATAGAGAACTAGGTGGTTGGCCTAGACTATAACTTAGGAACCTTCATATAGTTGCATTTTAGGATCTATATGTGTTTACATGTACGTAACTAGTATATACTTTCATATATTTGAAAGTTTTTGTTTGTCTATTTTGTCTACTACTTCCTAGTATTATAAATATAAATATATCTTGGTTTTCACCATTATTTAAGTACCTAATATGAATTACACCTTTTGGTATCATTTATGTGTTTTTGTTTTCTTGCTCACTTATGAGTACGATCTCGACTTGTGAGTGATTCGACAACAAGAGATGTAGAATGGGAGCCAATTAAGGAGGAGAATCTCGAGGAACCGAAGGAGGGATGGATGTTAGGAGAATCGAAGAAGAGTTCGATCCAGATTTCCTCTTGGATGCTCATAGTAGGACTAGTCCCGCGGAGTCGGTTGACTCTTGTAAAAGCAAGGTCAAACCCAAGCGAGGCCCAGCATAAGTTTATTTCGCCTGTTATTTTTACATGTCACGGTCGTCGGTGATTTCACTTGGATTTTTCCGTATTTAGGGCTTGGAATCTTCGTCTTTTTCTCTATCGTCTTGGAATTTTATCCTGATATGTGTTGTTTTGATGGAGCATCATGTTAGAATTGTATGGGATTTGCTATGTGGTATGTTGGTATAATTGTGTGTATTCATCGAGATGTGTAGTCTTGGGAGTAAGTATACGTGGGCAAAAGATGCAATTATAATTATGGTGGCCAACATAATTATAAAGGCATCACACACGTAGACTTGTGACCTCGATTATAATGATCGATGTTGGATGTTATGTGCCATCCTGTTAAGGATGGTTGTATGGTTAGAGAATTCTTCTCTTAACCTGATGGGCGATTTTTTTGGGTCAAGTTGTATAGATAGTAAGATTCCCTTTCGTCTATCGGTTGTGGATACCTCAAAATCTGTTGGTACTGTTGTTGTGATTCTTAAGTTGGTTCGTTTGCTAGACATTTCGTTTGGATACTTAATTTTAAGTTTAGCATCCCCTGTTTGTACCATATTGGTACGGATGTCTTATTCTTTTCCCTATTATGCGTGGTGATAATTATTGGTTATCATGATCTGTTTCCTTTGGATGCTAGTACGTTTCGTTGGTTATTCCTTACATTGATGGCTCCTACAAATATCATATTGTTCTTTTGAGCACTATTGGTTCGTGGAAAATTAGTACGGATATTTAATCCCTTCTTTATACATCATTTGGTTTTCGTAACATGTTTGCAACATGTTAGTATATAAAATAATAACAATGTTGAAGTGATTTTGTATTAATGAGAATATATGTAAGTGTCGAAAACTTTTGTTTTAAATTGAATTGTACAAATAATATGCAACACATTTCTTTTTATAGCCATCCCTTGATTTTTTATGAAGACTATATTTAAAATAAGTTTATGAAAATTTCATTTAAAATTATTTTTTTTATTTACATTATTAACTAATATGATTCTACTGTTTTAAAAATGACTGATAAGATAACTTGTTCGTGCTTAGAAACGATGTGACGAAGACTTGACAAATCTAGCAAAGGTGTGTGATCTAACTTATGGTGCTCAATGCTCACATTTGCTATCACTTAGTATGTGTCTCATAGAAGATGAGGATTTTGTCAAGAGGTTGCGGTCTACTTATACTTTTTGGTCTCAGTATGAGTTTGGAGTCACGTGGATAGTACAAGATATAAGACACAAGTTTGGGTTATTCTACTTCTACATCAAGTTCGTTATACTTAGTTTTCTTCATCAGTAATCATTACAGAGAGCCTACAGAATTGAAGATGTTCATGCACTGTTTCAGGGGAAGGTCATTACTACTGCTAGTCATTGTTAATACTGCTAGTTTACACTTTCTACTGCTTGAGTTCATTATTTGTATTGAACTTCATGGAGGGTAATTTGAGTCAGTGGAAAGCTTGGATTAAAAGTCTTGATATATGATGTGTGGTTGTGAAGATCAAAGTTGCATACAGTCCCCTATTGGATGAAGACAAAAAGGGGAAGATGATTATATGAAGAGCAACTTATAGATCCTGTGGTAGCTTGGCATGGAGAGTTTGGCATGGAGAGTTTAACTTAAGGGGAAGATCTTAAGTTAAGGGGAAGCAGTTAGCAGTTTACAAAGGAAGTTTTGTTTCATTCAGGGAGATGATTACATCTCAACTTCAGGGGAAGCTTTGGCTTTATGATGAAGTTCGTACACGACTTTGTTTGTTTTGTCATCATCAAATAGGGGAAGATTGTTGGGATTCTTGATTTGATGAGACAAAATAAATAAAAGAATGAAACATAAGGACTAAATCTAGCATATCAGAATTCTACAAGCTGATGGAGAATTATGAAGATTTGGTCAAAGATTTACAAGATAAAGATAAGAAAGTATTTAAATTAGTTTAATTAGTTTCCTTATCATATTGATTTTCTTCCTTTGTAAGTCATGATCTCTCCCTATATAAAGAGATCATAGACATAGGTTTTAAACGCAGCAGAGTCGATTGATGAGAGTCGAATAGTAAAAGGGGTGTGTGTGTGTACACCATAGTTAGATAGTTAGTTGGTGTAGCCCCAAGATTGTGTTTAGAGAAAGAGGGAAATGTATGAATAATAAAACCTTGTTAAACATCATTGTTCTTATGGTTATTATTCCGCTGCATATTGTTAATCTTTGATGTTTATAATCTTAGATGAGATCTAACCCATCTCGAGCTTAAAAGATCTTAGAGTCTATCAGATTATTTAGACTTCATAATTAGTATCAAAGCCCAACAAGGTCGAAGCGGAGTGAAGAGGAAGCTTTTTAGAAGTTATAGGAACAATATGGGTAATGAGCCAATCTTGGCATTACCAAAAGGATAAGACAATTTTGTAGTGATGCGTGGAGCAAGGGCTAGGATGCTTGCTTAGACGAAGAGAGAAGGTGATTGCTTATACGACACGACAACTGGAGATTCATATGAAGAATGACACAACTCACGTTATGGACTTAGGCGTGATGGTTTTGCTCTAAAATGATAGAGGCATTATGTGTATGAGACGAAGAGTGTGATCTATACGGATCATAAAAGTCTCAAACACATTTTCAATCAGAAGGATTGAAAGTGAGGCAGAGACGATGGATGGAGTTACTTAGGGGTTGTTATTGCGAGACCAAGCACCATCTGGGAAAGGGCAAACATAGTTGTTGATGCATGGAGTAAGAAAGGAGGAGTAAAGCCAAGACGAGTTTGAGATATATGTATGACAATCTAAGCTAAGATTAGAGAGGAGATGTTAGTGGTATAGGTTGAGACGTCCAAAGCAGAGAACGCATCAAAAGAGATTTTGCATGGCTTGGACTACCAAATGGAGAAAAGAGATGGTGGTGGGTTATAATTTTTAGATAGAATTTGGATTCTTATGGTAGGCGATGTAAGGACTTTAATTATGGAGGAGGCACATACGATGAAGTAATCTGTTCGTCCTGGAGTGAGTAAGATGTAGTATGATCTTAGGTATACGAATTGGTGGCCGAGTATGAGGAATGATATAGCTGGTGGTGTTAGTAAGTATTAAGCACGATTAGAAGTAGAAAATGAGCCTCAAAGGTCTTCAGGTTTGTTACTACAACCTGAGATACCCGATTGGAAGTGGGAAAAGGAAAGATTAACTATGGAGAGTAAATCTAAGTTACCAAGATTAAGTAGTGGATGCGATGCAATTTGGGTGATAGTCGATAGACTGACTAAGTTATCCCATTTTCTAGCAATACGAAAAGAATAAGATGGAGTAGTTGGCAATGTTGTATGTAAATGAGGCAGTTGCAAGACATGGAGTGCACGTTTCGAGTATTCCTGATAAAGATGGAATGTATATTGAGGTTTTGGAAAGGGATGTAGAAGAACTTAGGAACACGAGTAGATATGAGTACTGCCTACCATCCATAGACTGATGGTCAGAGTGAGCGTACTTTTCGAACATTGGAAAATATGTTTAGAGCTTGTGTGAGAAATTGGGTGTAGTGGGATACTCTGATTCCGTGAGAGTGAGTTTCCCTACAAAGAAAAAAAGTTTTTATTTTTTTTTTGTTTTATTATTTTTTTAATAGATACCCTATTGAGTATTCGATGTGTTTTCATTGGAGGTATTGTATGGAAGAGGAGGTAGGTCGCCTGTTTTATAGGTTGAGATTGGAGAAAGTAAGATGATTGGACTTGAGTTGGAGCAAGAGACGACTAAGGTAGTCATGATTAAGGAAAGGCTTAAGAAAGCCAAAGATCGTCAAGAGAGTTAAGTTGATAGTAGAAATGAAACTTTTAGGGTTTAGTGTTGGTGATCATGTTATGATGAAAGTCTCACCTTGGAAAGGTATAGTACGTTTTGGTAAGAAAGGTGAGTTAGCACCTAGGTATATAGGACCATTTGAGATTCTTGAAAGGATTGGCCCTGTAGCTTATCGGTTAAGATTGCCCGATGAGCTGAGTATCAGGAGTTATTTGAGTGGTGTTAAAATTTCGAGTAAACCTGAAATCGCGTTGATTTTTTTTAAAAGACGATGAGCTTGTATGAACTCATATCTTAATTTCAAAACAGTTCTTGTTTGATGAGTTGCGGGATTAAGATATGAATCACGTTGTTACACAACTTAATGTTTTTGAGGAATTTCCTCGAGGACGGGCGAGGCTCATGTAGTTGGATGTTTCTCTTCATTTATAGTTGTTATGTTGCTATTCGTACATTTGTGTGGGTAAGCAAAGTTATTAGCAGTAAGATTCCAATAGTTAAAGTTAGTTGGAATTCAAAGCGTAACTTTAAGTTAACATGGGTATGAGAGGACTACTTGAAATATAAGTATCCTTGATTATTTGTTGGGTAATAATAGAGTTGAACCTTTTGGTTAAATCTCGGGATGAGATTTCCTAAAGAAGGGGATACTGTGACAACCGTGGTTTGAGCCGGTTGGTCAGTTTGTTTAGAATTTATTTGAAGTGTTTATGTGTGTTCTTTATGTGTTTAATGTGTTTTGTGATAGATATGTGTATGAGATTGAAGTACATGATTGATGAATCATGGTACTAGTTGAAATGAGATTGAATGGAAATGAGATCATTGGAAGCTTTGCGTAGTTCAAATGTCGTGTACGTAATTTTTGGTGTACGTACTATATATATAATACATATTATATATATATATATTATGTTCGTATTTTAGTGATTTTAGAGTACATTCCATTTTTAGAAATAATTGGAAATGAAGGTTTGTTAGAAATCTAGTTAGAAAGTTCAATGTTTAGCGAAATAAGCAAAGGTTTTAACCTAGAATAAAAAAATATAGGTATTAAAGTTGTAAATAATAATAAATAATTTTTTTTATACAATAGAAAGAAAAAAACGAATTTTAATAAAAGAAAAGAAAAAGGAAAGGATATCCTAATTAGATTAAACCAAAATACTTTGATTTTTCCTCTCCTTTCCTTGGCCGATCGA